>BQNB010001371.1:0-141232 GCA_026074375.1 Tanacetum coccineum | reverse complement strand
TTTAGTGATTTACTTTTTCTTATAAAATTCATAAAAAATAGAAAAACAGTTGAAAAAATAAAATTCTTTTTGGAATAATTTTCTTTTTAAATCTAGTATTTTTGAAAAATAAAAGAAAAATTTTAGTGTTAAATTTTAGAAAAAGTTTATTTTTAGTTAATTCATTAAACTTTAGAAATTCATAAAAAATTCAAAAATACATAAAAAATTCTAATTCTTTTTCCTAAAATTTTCATTTTAAATTTGTGATTTTTAGGTATAAAATTTGTTAAAAGTTGTGCCTTAGATTTTAAATTTCAGTTTTAGCTCGCATTATTACGTTTTGTGCATTTAAATTTCGTGCTATTCTTTTGTTTTGAGTTTGTTCTATTAAATTTTGTAGTGTAATCAATCATTAAAAAAAATCCTTTACTATTCTAAACTCGAATCCGAATTATTCCTAAATTCTCAATTCACGATTTCGTTGGGACACGACCCGAGGAAAAGTACTTCCCGGATAAAAATATACAAATTGTGTTTTCTTTAGTGAGATTTTTACCTTATATTTCTCTTGGTTGAGAAGTATTTTGGAAAGAATTCTTACGGGATTAATACTATAAGTATATTGAATTTGTTTTTCTACACCAGTATACACTATGAAGACTTAAAAGCCTAAGTTAATAAAAAGCCCAAAACCAAACCCTTGGCCCAAATTCCCTATAAAACCCAAGGGGCATTTCTGCCTAAAACTCAAAGTAACCCCCACAAAGGACTGAATTTGTAAAAACTCTTATAACCCTTGGGGACTAAATCTGCCAAATCCCCAAAAGTCTACCACCACAAGGACTAACTATGCAAGAAACATATAACACTTGAGGGACCATAATTGCCTAACTCCCAAACTCTTACACAATTTTACTTCAAACGTATACTGTATATCTTTTTCAACCCATTCCCGCCAAAAACAGAACCCCCACAATCTGTCACTTTCATTTCTCGTTGACTCCCCCATGTCCCTCCAAACCTATCACTAACATTAACCCCACCTCCCACATGGTCAATGTCCACGGTGGCAATCCAAAAACCCTCAATTCGATCAATGGTTGATATAATTTTGAGTGGGCAATACTCAAGATTGAAGGCTCAGATTGGGTTTGTATTTCTACACACACAACAAACACACACACATTTGTTAAGTTATAAGCTAACCGAGTCGGGACATAGATAACCCATAGGTGGTCGGCCCTATGGGATATATATAAACCCTCTCCATGCCTTGGAGAGGGTGTTGGTTCATTTGGATAATACACATTTACACATTTCTTTCTCTCTCTAAGCATTCCAACATTTCTCTTTTTCTCTCTAGATTTCTTATTTACATCTTGTTTAGTTTGTGTGATTTGATATCCTACAACTTGTAACCTTAATAGCTTCGATCTTACTAGGGTCTAGATGAACCCCATTACCATTTATCACATGCCCAAGAAACTGCACTTCTTTTAGCCAGAATTCACACTTAGAAAACTTAGCATACATTTTCTCCTTCTTGAGCAGTTTCAAGACTAACCTTAAGTGTTCTACATGCTCCTCTCGGGCTTAGAGTAGATTAAGATATCTTCTATAAATACTATCACAAACTTATCAAGATAACGCCTACAAACTCTGTTCATCAAATCCATAAATACCGCTGGTGCGTTAGTCAGACCAAAGGGCATTATTGTGAACTTGAAATGTCCATAACGAGTTTTAAACGCAGTCTTTGGAATGTCATCCTCATGCACTCTCAGCTGATGGTATCCAGACCTAAGATCTATCTTTGAGAAAAACTGTGACCCTTGCAGTTGGTCAAATAGATCATCAATCCTAGGAAGCGGATAACGATTCTTAATAGTCAACTTGTTCAATTCTCTATAGTCAATACACATCCTAAAAGAACCATCCTTCTTTTTCACAAACAAAACCGGTGCTCCCCAAGGCGATGAGCTTGGTCGAATGAAACCTTTGTCCTGGAGTTCCTTGAGTTGTCCCGACAACTCCTCCAATTCAGAAGGTGCCAAACGATAGGGAGACTTTGCAATCGGTACAGCTCTAGGGATTAACTCAATCCGGAACTCAATTTCTCGGAGAGGTGGCAATCCTGATAAATCATCCAGAAATACCTCGGGAAAATCTCTAACCACAACAATCTCTTCTTGTTTCTTATCGCTAGCCTTAGCACTCATCAAAAGTCTCGCTTTCTCTTCTGGTCTTTCTCCTAATACTCTAAGCACCTTGCCATCTAGTAGTGGTATCCTCACTACTTTCTCATGACAAATTATTTCAGCCTTATGATTAGACAACCAATCCATACCTATAATCACATCAAAACTCCCATGCCCGAATGGTATCAAATCGATGTCAAAGACATGACCCTCGATTTCTAGTTTGCAACCCTTAATAACCTTATCAATCTCTACTAGCTGCCCAAATATACTAGCTGCCCGCTAGCTATCTCAATCTCATATCTGAAACCTAATTCACTGGGCTCTATGCCTAACAGAGGTATAAAAGTAGTGGAAACAAAACTATAGTCGGCACCAGAGTCAAATAAGGTAGTGGCAAAATGATTGTTCAAAGTAAACGTACCCGTCACAATGTTCGGATCCTAGCGAGCTTCCTCTGCTCCCAACATGAATGCCCTACCCCTAGCTTGGTTCCCTTGGTTTTTCCATGACCCTGACCTCTGTTATTAGTAGCAACTTGGTTTGGACGGTTTCCTCTCGGTCCTTGTGCTCTATTCAATCAAGACATGCAGGCTGCAATGGTCTGTACTACCACAGTTCTTGGCATGCTCCACGAGCATGTTTTGGTTTCCTTACATTTACCGGGTTAATTCCAGCACAACTCTACAAATCCCTTGCAATCTGACCTGGCCACAATCCCTCCGGTTTACAAGTTTAAACACGTGCTACAAGGCCCTCGGGTGCATGGTAAGCAGTGCAGGAGTACACAAGGCCCAAACACCCATATTCTCTCTTCCTACAGGGATTGCGGTCGTAGCAAAAGCATTTCCATTCCTACTCCTCTTATTATCATCCCTACTATTCTTATCCTTGCTAGATTCCCCCATGTTCCTATTTCTCAACTTTTCTTAGTATGATCCATTCCTAACATCCTCCATCGTTCCATTGCACAGAATCTGCACAGCCTTCTGCATAGTCTTTGGCTTCGTTGCTGCCACAATCCCACAGATCTGTGGAGCAAGGCCATACATGTACCTATCAATCTTCTTATTTTCTAGAGTTACCAAATGTGGAACTAACCTAGCCAACTCATAAAACCTATCAGTATACGCAACATGGCCAGCCCCGACCATGGCGTGATTCCACAACTCAGTTTCCAACTTTTTTTATCTCATGACTAGGACAAAACTCTTCTATCACCATAAGCTTAAAGTCATTCCATGACATACTAACAGCAACTTCCCGGCTTAGCGTACGGATCTGAGAGTTCCACCACATTAAAGCCTTACCCATAAATGAACCAGCAATGTATTTCACTTTTTGGTCAATACTACAACCCCTCATGTCCTACACGGACTCTATTTTTTCAATCCATCCGGTAAGAACTATAGCACCTTCCTTACCATCATATTCCTTAGAGTTACAAGCTAAGAACTCCTTATATTAACAACCTACCCAGTTGCCATTCACTAACACATTCCTAACGTTCTCCTGAACATTCTCATTAACCACATTACCATTCTGATTTCCAACATTTCCTTTTGTTACCAACCTGAGCTAAAATGGCGGGTAAGAGGTTCTGCAATTGTTGGGCAATGACGTTGAGAAGTCGGGGTGGAACCTCTTTATTAACAATATATTAATGTTTATTACTACACCCTTCATTTTACTCCTTTTACATTCTCATTGACTCCCTCATACATTCCTTTTAGCTCCCAACCCTTGGCCATTCCTTGCCATATCAATTCTTCAACACACTCATATTACCCTCCTAGTTCCCTCTACCTCTCCACCTTACCAACCCGTTCACGACCGTCCCCCTCCTCGGATTCAGCGAACAGTCGACCAGTACATCAGGTCCACATCCTTGGCGGCATATCAACACGATGGGGAACATGGGCAACTGTTAGGTAGTTCAGGAAACTAACATAAGAATAGAAATATCTTACTATATAGATAAATAATACCACAAAAACCCCCTTATGGTGTCAACATCAATTTGTATGAACAGTATTACCAAGTAAGAGTAAGTTGTGATACTTTTATAACTACGTTGGCCACCGTATTTATATCCGCATCCTTTCCCAGTCGTACTCAGTATTAAGCTCACACATCTCAATGACTAACATAACTAAAGCACCAAACCGCGAACACGCGAAAGCAAGCAAAAGCGGAAGCACCGCGCACATAGATCATATACGTAACTAAATGACAGATATTAGGTTATAGTCTAGGCCAATCTACCTAGTTCTCTATAACCTTGGCTCTGATTACCAATTCTGTCACACCCCGACAATGGCGGAAACTCAGGAATGCAACATAATGATCAATCATAACACAAGATACAATATAAAGAAAACTACAATGCATAAACTTCAAGTGTTACGAAGACCATCCACCTCGAATAACCTCGAGTGATGTTCTAAATCATAGCTAAATCCAAAATCTCTTACAAATTTCGAATGCCCACAGAGGGGTCCAAATCTAAACTTAAACTAGAACTTCCAAATACGAATAGCCAAACAAATAAACAAGCAAGACTTCACACAAAAAATCCATACGGGATACTCTTAAGCCTGCTACCACATATCACCAACTATTCATCTTTCACTTCACCTAAATATGATACTCAGAAACATTAACAATAATGTTGGTGAGATCGTAGGTTTGACCTTAAACCCAAAAGTTGTGCCAATATCTCAAAACAGGGGACAAAAGTGCAACATGACAGTGAATATATGAGAAGCACCCATGACTTAGCATCCTCGCTAATCATGTAAAACTCGACCTAGCTTACCCGCTAGTCGAACTATCCTAGCATCACCGCTAGTCCGATAGCAAATATGTCACTTACGCACCTAAAGGGCCTACCAGCTGGAGCACTAGATTAGGGCAGGACCTCACACATACTAAGGTAGGCGTACCCAGCCGATTCGATAACCACACAAATACTGGGATATGCGTACCCCTCCGATCCAAATAATCATGCAACACATAATATTCACATAGCAGTCATAAGCACATATCTTGTCCCAAAAACAAAACCACATTTCGCACAGTCAAATTTCAAAACAGTTCAAAACACATTTGAGTATCATTTTCCCCCAACGGAAAAACAGTAGAAAAATGAGGCTACGAGAACTCACCTCAAGCAAGTCTTAAGCAACCAAATCTTAATCACACAAGCAAATGCAACGACTCTGCACACGACCTAGTCCAATTAATGTCCCAATTAATCATTTATTTCCAAAACAGTCTTCATGTTTGATGCATAGAGGCTAGATGCGTTGTACAATTACCCATAACAATTTAGTGGTGTAATGGTTGACGCCTTATCCCAAAATAACTTATCAATCCGATATCCCAACGATACATACTTATACTATTTAAAGAAAATAGCTAAGTAATATAAGTACATATTTATAATAAATAATTATAAATATATCTCGATAAGTCCATTCAGTACCTTTAGCTCCCAATAAAATAATCATAATATGGTTGAAAATGAAACGTTTACTCATAATAATCATATTAGAGAAGTTTTGAGAAAAATTATATTTTTCGTCTTTTAGTGATTTCTATTAAATAAATAAAATAATATTTTAATATTTAAAAACCAAAATCATGTTCTTAAGTAAAACTTTCTAAGTATAACATTTTTACAAAATTTCGATATGACCTGTACGTTTATATAACGTTTTCCAAGGTTTTAAACCTTAATTTCAACATTTTTCACCATTTCGACACTTTTTCGACAAAATTCCAAAATCTTAATCTTTAACGTTTACTAAAACATTTTTCTCAAAATAACACTCAATATCACTTCGTAAATACATTTCACTTTCAAAAGTTCGTCAAAAATTCTTAAAACGACTAAATATCGCTTATTGGGCTTTAAGGCCCAACAAGGGTCCAATAAGGTATTTATACGTCTCCAAGCCCAAAAATAAGGTCCATTTATACACATAAGCTCATACTAATAAGTAGAAAATAACATGGACCACATTAAGCCAACAAAAAAGCCATGGCTTATTCGTGCTTATTGGGCCGTGAGCCTAAGAGCTCAAAAATCAAGTCCGTAAGCTTAAAAATAAGCTAGTAGATTACTACCATAAGCTATAAAAATAGTCCACGAACATACGCCATATCATGAAAATAATAAAAATCACTTCCCTTGTGATTTTAAAGTAGGACGTGAGCACATAAGCTTAAAATAAGTCACGAAAAGCCCACAAACTACGCTATACAAGCTATTATACAAAAATAAGCTATCTAGCAATATCTCTACTACTTTATAAAGCATTTAGCATTTTATTTTTAGAAGTCTTAAATATTTAAGTAAAAAAGATTACTTCTTTGGAAAAGTTCATTCATATAGCCAACATTATAAGCCTTTAAAAAACGGGTCATTTAAAACCTCCTAACCCTCAAATCCATTTCACAATTTTAAATCCTCACATTTTACAAAAAAAATAGCCAACATTAAATGCCTTTCAAAAAATACAACCCATTTAATTTAATAATTTAATACCATTGTAACATCTATCATCGTAACAGTAGACATTTAAAACAAAAATTAAGAAACATCATATAAAAACCTTCTCCTTGTCTATCTATCTATCTCACATTACAACTACATACACACAACCTAAAACCAACTCAATTGTAAAACCATCAATCAACCGGCATCCCCAACAACAGCACCTACTGCCACCACAATAACTACCACCATGCCGCTATCTGCCGAAATAGCCACCATATCGCCATGGTTTTGGTTGTTTTGGTAGGTTGGGCGGCTTCGGTTGTTTGGTTTGGTTGTTGGTGTCAATGGGCTGATGGTGCTTTGGATGGTTTGGTTGTTGGTGTCAATCGTCTTCTAGCTGTAAAATACTATCAAGAGAAAATCACTGCCAACAACATATAACCACAATCACATCCACCGTTACGGTCGAACAAAATCAAATCCATAGCTATCCTATGTCTCATCCGTCTAAAAACCACAATCGACATCCCTCTAAGCCTGCTATCACATATCACCAACATATTCATCTTTCACTTCACCTGAAAATGATACTTGAAAACGTCAACAATAATGTTGGTGAGCTCGTAGGTTTGACCTTAAACCCAAAAGTTGTGCCAATAACTCAAAACAGTGGACAATAGTACAATATGACAGTGAATATATGCAAACAACCCATGACTTAGCATTCCCGCTAATCATGTAACACGACCTAGCAACCCCGCTAGTCATGTAGCAAAATATGTCACTTACGTACCTAAAGGGTCTACCAGCTGGAGCACTATATTAGGGTAGGATCACAATTAGACATGACAAATCATTGCCAATCACCCTTGCCATGCATCGCAATGCATGCAAGTAAGAACCAAAACCCTTGCCTTGCCAAAAACAGGTAATGCAAGTAAAATCACAACGTATATTCACATAGCAGTCATAAGCACATATCTTGTCCTAAAAATAAAACCACATTTCGCACAGTACAAAAACCAGTTCAAAACACATTTGAGTATCATTTTCCCTCAACGGAAAAACAGTAAAAATGGGGCTACGAGAACTCACCTCAAGCAAGTCTTTAACAACCAAATCTTAATCACACAAGCAAATGCAACGACGTCCGCATACGACCTAGTCTAGTTAATGTCCCATTTTAATCATTCATTTCCAATACAGTCTTCACGTTTGATGAATAGAGGATAGATGCGTTGTACAATTACCCTTAACAGTTTAGTGGTGTGATGGTTGACGCCAAAACATCTTATCAATCCGATAGCTCAATAATACATACTTATACTATTTAAAGAAAATAGATAAGTAATATAAGTAAATATTTATAATAAATAATTACAAATATATCTCGATAAGTCCATTCGGTAACCTTAGTCACCGTAAAAATAATCATAATATGGTTGAAAATGAAACGTTTACTCATAATAAACATATTAGAGAAGTTTTGAGAAAAATTATAATTTTCGTCTTTTAGTGAATTTATTAATTTATAAAATAATAAAATAACATTTTATTATTTAAAATCAAAAATCATGTTTTAAGTAAAAAAATTAAGTATAAACTTTTTATGAAATTTCGACATGACCCGTACGTTTATACAACGTTTTCCAAGGTTTCAAACTTTCGACACTTTTTCGACCAAAATTTCAAAATCTCAATCTTTAACATTTACTAAAACGTTTTTCCCAAAATAACGCTCAATATTACTTCGTAAACACATTTCACTTTCAAAAGTCCATCAAAAACTCTTAAAATGACTAAATATCGCTTATTGGGCTTTAAGGCCCAATAAGGGTCCATTAAGATATTTATACGTCCAAAATACGATCCAAGCCCAAAACCAAGGCCCATATATATACATAAGCTCATACTAATAAGTAGAAAATAATTCGGACCACAATAAACCCTCCCATAAGCCAGGGCTTATATGGGCTTATTGGGCCGTGAGCCTATAAGCTCCAAAATACCTATATTAAGCTTAAAAATAAGCTAATAAGCTACGTATCGCATTTGGTTATCACCATAAGCTATAATATTAGTCCACAAAAATATGACATACTAGGATAATAACCAAAAACATCTCCTTTGTGTTCGCACATGTTGCCGAGGGCTCATAAGCCAAAAATAAGCTCATTCGATCTTAATAAATAAGCCAATATAAGCTATATACGAAATAAGCTACTTAGCAAATATATGTTTTTCAACCATCACAACCACAACATCAAAACTGGAAAACCCCTTTATTTCTTTTTGAATCCGACGAAACCAAACACCCCTTTTTATTCGTTTCGTTTTCCAAAAATTGATTTTTACGACGATCAACTTGTACAACTAACATCTATGCATCAATATAAACCCAAAAGGACAAACGAATTTTAAATTTAGAAACTTACAAGAAAATCTTCAAAAGTATAGATTTCGACGCGAACCGGACAACCCAAACGTTGTTTAAATGAATACCCGAACACTAGAATCAACCCCAAATCTTTATGTCTTCATGTTTTCTTGATCAAAGTTTGAAAATATATGTGTTTGTGTGTTGTGGTGCTCGGACGAACCAACAAAGGGAGAGAAGAGAAAAGTTTTTTTTTGTAAAATGAACTATGTGTTTTCAAAATGAGGAAAAGGATATTTTAAATGTACCAACCATGGACACAAATGCTAAAATCATGCCCTCTTATTTCCCACTCTTTGTCTTTATAACCCTTCATAGACCGGACCATTTAGGGATCCTAATGGGGTCTCGTGGTCCTTATTCTTTACATGTCGGATCAAACTTAAAAACAACTAATATAAAACATCAGAACCTGCGTAGAGTCTCTGGTTAACTGAATACGCCCCGTAGTAATCGAAATCTAACGGTAGCGCTTCGCTCTCTGCATCACATAGAAGTAACCAGGGCGATGTCAGGTCAACTCAGCCGGCTTCCCGCCCCCCCTATTCAAGACGTTCTTGGTAGTCGACGTCAGGATTGACGAAGTCAATCGTGCCAAGCGTTAAGGAGGGAGTATTGTCAAATACTATTTGATACCAACTTATCAATAATTTTTCCCAAATGTCAATCCATGGAACATAGTCCGGTCCTCAGCATTTTATGTGCACTAAAAATACTTTTCCATTAACCTAGAGTATTTACACGACATATTTACAATTTAAACCCTTCAAAACTCATTTGGACATTAACAGACGTGTCAGGACTTGTTTTTTGGTATTTCTCGAAAATTCACGGGTCAACCACCCGGAATACAAATAACATAATAATACCTTCCAAAAAGGGATTATTAATCACAATAAACCATAAATCACCACAATTCTCATAAAATCACCATCGTCAACACTGTACAAAATCTGAATAAACTGACAAAAGTCAAATAGTCAAAGGACTAAATGAAATATTCATAACACAAAAAGGGCAAAGGTTACATCACCTGACATGTTAGCGCCACATCAGCTTTCTCTCTCTAACTTTATAACTCACCTTACAACCTTAATAACAACTCACCTTACATACCAAACTCACCTTACTCACCATTTTTTTATTTAATTACTTTCATTCATAAACTAAAAACGTAAATATTAACGTAAACGTAAACGTACGAAATTAATAAAAACGTAAACTAAATTAAAAACTTTTATTCATACATTAAAAACTTGAACGATACATAGATAAATAAAAATGATACGATACATAGATAAATAAAAAAACTTAAATGTAAACTAATACTGCAAATTATACTTCGCCTTGATCTTTTCCCTTCTTTCTCCTAACCTAGTCAATGCATCCTCATTTACAGTTGACGATCCCAATGATTTTGACCCTTTATTTTTTCCAGCATATCTCGCTTTGTCCTTGCCCTGTGGTCGTCGAATTTCCTGCACCTCATCTTCATCGTTGTCGCCAACATTAGTATTCAAATTAATACTAGCTTCCCCAGACTCTGTGTTGAATGAACTAGAACCAGATGACTTGTGTCTCTTGCTACCCCCAGACTCTGTTGCAAATTTTGGAATTGCTGCCATTTCGGACGATATTTTAAAATCTCGTAACAATGACGAAGTTTAAAGGGAATTCCGGTTTTAATTTCATAGTGAATCATTTCCCTTTGAACGTAATCTTCGTCTCCAGCTCCACTCTCCTGCGCTATACGCATGAAGTTATTGTAAATTCCATAAAACAGAATCATGAACGGGCGCACCGTCTTCCATTTTTCGCACACCATATCGTACGTTCGATGACTCTACTATATTGTTTTGCTCTCTATGTACTCTAAAACCTCACACCAAAAGCCAGCTTTTTTCTTCGTGTTACCATCCTTGCTGCTGATGACATCAAATAACGTCTATTTTATAGCATCATTTATCCCATGTTATATACCCATTTTGTATAATTATTGCGAAGAATTGTTACTTAATCGTTTATATTTGAGAATTGCAGTAATTATAGAGTACTTGGTGAAACTTAGCAAAAGGCGCGCATTCTGGAGCTTAAACGAAGATATTTTGAAGATTTATGATTCTGAAAACCAATACGCCGTATCTATCAAGGAAGATACGGCGTATCCGTGCCTGCACTCACCAAAGACCACGAAGAATCAAGCTCAATACGCCGTATCCAGAAGAAGGCTATACACCGTATCCAAGATTTGGTAATATAATATTCTGGAAGATATCAAGCGTGGTCCCTACTCCAAGAAACCCCAATACGCCGTATCCAATCCCTTGGATACGCCGTATCAAGACCGACTCCAGACAATATAAATAGAAAACTCAAAATCTAGTTTTAAGTGTGCTAAATTATATTCCCGTTGCCTAAACCATAAAAGTCGATTTTTAGAGGAGAAAAAGAGCAGAAAAGGTCAAGCAACGCTATCAATTCCATAGGAGACAACTTGTAATTTCATATACTTTCGTTCAGTTTTTGGTATCATTCGTTAACTCGGTTAGTTTACCTTGGCTAAATAATTGCTTTTGTATTCATTATGACGTTTGAAGGCTAATACCTTCTGGTATTAGACATTATTATGAAGATCTGAATGTTTGGTATTTGTTTATCTCGATTTCTTGATTTATCGTTGTGTGCTTGTTATGTTTATCAATTTATACTTGTTTACGCGCTTTTGTATGCGACATTTCATTCAACTGGATCTAGTGATACGGACCAAGTAGATCTAGAGTCTGAGATAACTCTCCATATAGTAAGTTATATATCTAGAATCATAGTATCACAATTATTGTCCTTCTAAATCTGTGTCTAGGATACGCTTCGGGCTTAACTAGTTAATTGGATATTGCCAATAGTTTATTGATCGTGCTGACTAGAAGGTGAACCTAGATAATTCAACAAGTAACGTTCTGATTCCATTGGATAGTTGGACAAATGAACTACTAGTGTATAAATTGCCGTAAAGCGGTAAGTGGGTAAAGTCTCTATGAGCTAGGTTTTAACAAGATCACCATTGCTTTAATCCCTAAGATAGATTATAATCAGCAAATAGGATGCTTTATGCGAATGCTTTAATTGTGACAGAATTAATGTGTCTAGGTCTTAGGATGATGTGGCGCCTAAGTCTTAAGAATGATATGTCGCCTCGAGAAAAGAAATCATTGCACTTAATAAACAAACCAACATTATAATCGGATTAATAATGGTCAATACAGTTTTCTTATATTTGGCTCCACCGCTCTTTTATCCTTTGTTAATTTGCTTGCGTGGGTTAAAGTACCTTGAATTGATTGTAGTCACCAACCAAACCGTGCCAGTCTTTCAGGCTGAAAAACCCCCTTTTCCTGTTAGAATTAGGATTAGACTGACATAGGTTTAGCATAGGATTAGATTAGATTAGAACTAACATAGATTAGATAACTAATATATTAATTAAATTGATAGATTTAACGTCGCTTCAAGTGTTCGACACCCTACTTACCATGAAACTACCGTCGATCAGGTACACTGTCCGTTAGAGTGTTGTTTTTTGTTAGTCGGAAAAATATAAATTTAAAACTTGAATCATAAAGTATATACCATACAACGACAGCACATCAAGTTTTTGGCGCCATTGCTGGGGAGTGAGAATTAATCTTGATTTTTATTTGATATTTTGGCTTTTAGCATTAGATTAGATCTAACCCCTTAGGAGTAGTGTAGTTAGAGTAGTTTATATTCTTGTTTGATTATTGCATTTGTGTGATACGACGTATTCAGTTCTATGAATACGACATATTAGGTATTTAACAGTTTTTCTAGTAAGTATATCTCGGGTAATAATGGACGATCCCAACATGACTATGGAAGAATATATCAAGCTTGAAGAAGAAAAATCTCATAGGCCTGGTCGGGTGTTTAATTGGCAAACTGCTATATACGAGAAGATCAGGGTAGATGAAGACCTTCACGACCTTAGATCTGTGGAAACTGAATTCCCATCTATTGTCATTAACGACATTTTTGCATCTCATAATGCACTCTCGTCTGAATCTAAGGTAAGTACTCCTATCAACGATGAGATTGACTTTAGAATATCATTTGACGAATCCGACGATGAGGACTACGCAATAATTTGTGACAAAAATTCATTTTCTTACAAAATATTTTTTGTCAACAATTTAAAAACGGATTCAGAAAATGATAATTATAAAGTCGATATGCCTTCTTTTCCATCACCCGAGCCAACGGTCAGTTATTTTGATGATTTAGACTACTTTAATGATTTTGAGAATGAATTTTCAGCCATTGTTTACAATGATGCTCTAACGTCTAAATCAGATTTCTTAACTGAACCCACTTTAAGTCCTCAACATATCGATGAGTTTGATTTGAAAAATGAAGCATCATTGTCCAAATGTGACGAAGAGGAACAAAACGTTTTATACTTTAATGATCTATTTTCTTTTAATGTAATTTATCCCGATGATTCAAAAACGGATAAGGACAATGATGATGATAAAATCGATATTGAACACTCTTCGGGGGATATGTCTGTCATACCATTATCTAATGTAATAAATACCGATGATGGTGCCTATGCACATGGGTCAAATAAGCTTTTGAAAACAAGTCATGATACATCTAATAAATTATTCAAAACTGAAACTTTTATCAAGGAATTAAATTTTTATATCATGACTTGAAATCATCTTAACAAAGGGATGTCATTCATTTTCCTAATAAAGAATTTGTATGTGCCATTTGGCATCCCGTTCGACCCCAAATTGTTTTATAAGGATGGGATTAAATTGGGGCAAGTCTAACTTAAAGACTTTTCTGTAAACAAAAGTGCTTGCCGGGAGACAACCCGAAATGTATTTTTAATTTTTATCGAGTCTGTCTTCCCAGAGTGTCTATACGGCGTATCCAAACCCCATAGATACGGCGTATTCCCCTTCTGGATGTTATCCGGTTTTTATTTTTAGCACAGTCTATACGACGTATTCATTAAATGAATACAACGTATGTAGGTATCAATACGGCGTATCTTGGGGTATGGATACGGCGTATCGACTTCCTGTACAATTTTAGGTATTTATTTCAAGTCTAACCAAACGAATACACAAAGATAGAATTGCATTTGTTTTCTGAGAATTTACACAGGACCTCGTGAAAAGAAAAATCGATTGATGTTGGTGGAGAATTTACAAAATCTAGAGATCCTGAAGTGTTGGAATCTTGAAATCTCAAGACGGCTGTTCAACACACGATCTTGCTCAAAAAGCTCAACATGGAGAATCTACCAAGCAAATATCAAGGTAGTTTCTCATTCTAATTCTTTTTAAATCCCGTTCTTATTGTTTTATATATACAACAAGGATGTTGTATAATTCAAGTGGGGGGATGGAATTATAATGTATACTTGTCCTATTTTTTACACTAAAATGCTTAAATATGCTCAAATTTAAAAAAACAATCAAGCATACTTTGTGAAAATTACATGTTACATAACCCGCACACAATAACCCTTGTTAGATATTGTGAGAATTTAGCCTATCCGTTTCTAAATGTTTACCCAAATTCCACAAAATATGAGTGTGGCGGTGATGTAGTGGACTTTAGAACTTGACTTGGTATATCACTCGAGACCACAGTGATGAGTACTATAGATTTAGATGGAGTAACTTGTTTAAATTGGTAAATTTTTAGGATTACACCCAAATCGCCTTTACATGTTGCTTATTAACTAACTACATTGGTTAGTTAACCCGCGTATAAACCCTTTTCCACTCTCATCTTTAGAGTGAAGATCCGCTAGAACAACCCGTAGAGCCAATCCTTTAGGAACTACACCAATTATATGTTTCGTTACACCCTTACACCTTAACCTACCCTGTTAGATTAAGTTTAATTTACAGTTGCTAGTTGCTTAAAGTGTAAAGTTTGTATTTCCCGAGTCTTGTGTCATTTTTTATCTTTGGTGTGGTTGGAAATTTACACATTGCAAATGGGAATGTATATTATAGTCAAAGCTCGTGTGATTTTACTACCATCAAAATTATTGGTGAATCCAAAGAATGAAGAACTATCGAAGGAATTATCCAGAATTATTATGATCGTGAAGATGGTGAAACTACCCGAGTTTCGTATATAGTTAGTTTGGTAAAAAAAATAAAAAAATGAGAAAAATTGCAACAAAAAAGAGAGAGAAAGAAAGTTTGAAGATAATCGTTTCGCAAAGCAAGAACCAAAGGAATTACACGAAGGATCAATTATTCGTTGATACAAATCGACGATGTAGAGTATTGTACGAAGTGGAAGATATCACCACTTACCTTGTAGAGTATGTAAAGTTTTGGGATGATTGGGAAGTTGACTGTTACGGGAACGCCAACTTAGGTTGTTGTTTTTGATCTATGATCAAGATGTTGTAAATAGTTGTCTCTTTATCATGGTAACGGTTGGGAAAAAGTGTCTAGCAACTTGTATTTTAGTCTTAATCTATTTGTTTCGTAATTTTTATTTAACAACAATTTACTTCCTTCTCACCTGATGATTAGCCGCTGGTTTTACGCGAACGTGGATGTGATCGAGCGTGCATGTCTATTCTGTCGTTACGGCCATGTATGCATGTCTCAGCTGCCTCATTGGTTTATGACTTTTGGTGAAAATTAGAAGATTCATACCCTATATTACTCTACTGGTCCTAATCTTTAGCTTTTTCGAGGTGGGAATGAGCAGTCACATGTGTCTATCCTGGCATTTCGGGTGTGTATGTGTGGTCTTTGTCGCCCTCCTGGAATATTGGTATCGATGAAAGATTAGTTAGAGTAATCAACCGTAAGCCTTTCCATACAAAAACCTATATTTACCTTTATAAACTTATTACTCCTTGGCTTTAGTGGTGGAGATGTGTATCCTTGCTAAGCTTATGATAGAAAACTCATCGCGACCGAGCGATTGAGCGAATTAGTTACATGTTACCACATAGATTAGTTGAGTGATTTGAGTGTTTTCATCTTCTTATTCCGTGAGGTGTTTGGTTGTGTACTTGTAATAGATCAAATAAATGCTTTAACGGAAAATATCCTTAGGGATACATTTTTATAAACTTCTAAAGGCTACTTGAGGACAAGTAGGATTCAAGTGGGGGATATTTGATGACATCAAATAACGTCTATTTTATAGCATTATTTATCCCATGTTATTTACCTATTTTGTATAATTATTGCGAAGAATTGTTACTTAATCGTTTATATTTGAGAATTACAGTAATTATGGAGTACTTGGTGAAACTTAGCAAAAGGCGCGCATTCTGGAGCTTAAACGAAGATATTTTGAAGATTTATGATTCTGACAACCAATACGCCGTATCCATCAAGGAAGATACGGCGTATCCGTGCCTGCACTCACCAAAGTCCATGAAGAAACAAGCTCAATACTCCGTATCCAGAAGAAGGCTATACGCCGTATCCAAGATACAGTAATATAATATTCTGGAAGATATCAAGCGTGGTCCCTACTCCAAGAAACCCCAATACGCCGTATCTAATCCCTTGGATACGCCGTATCGAGACCGACTCCAGACAAGATAAATAGAAAACTCAAAAACGAGTTTTAAGTGTGCTAAATCATATTCTCGTTACCTAAACCATAAAAGTCGATTTTCAGAGGAGAAAAAGAGCAGAAGAGGTCGAGCAACGCTATCAATTCCATAGGAGACAACTTGTAATTCCATATACTTTTGTTCAGTTTTTGGTATCATTCGTTAACTCGGTTAGTTTACCTTGGCTAAATAATTGCTTTTGTATTTATTATGATGTTTGAAGGCTAATACCTTCGGGTATTAACCATTATTATGAAGATCTGAATGTTTGGTATTTGTTTATCTCGATTTCTTGATTTATCGTTGTGTGCTTGTTTATGTTTATCAATTTATACTTGTTTACGCGCTTTTGTATGTGACATATGATTCAACTGGATCTAGTGATACGAACCAAGTAGATCTAGAGTCCGGGATTGCTCTCCATATAGTAATTTATATATCTAGAAGAGTTAAGTACATTTTTGGTCCTTGTGGTTTGGTGCATTTTCTCACTTTTGGTCCAAAAATAAAAAAAGGTTTGGTTTTGGTCCAAAACACATAGTTTCGTTCCACTTTTGGTCCAAAAGACATAGTTTCGTTACACTTTTGGTCCAAAAGACATAGTTTCATTTCACTTTTAGTCCAAAAATTTTAGTGTAAATTCACGGGATTGGACTAAAAGTGGACCGAAACTATGTTTTTGGACCAAAACCAAACCTTTTTTGAATTTTGGACCAAAAGTGAAATCGCACCAAACCACAAGGACCAAAAATGTACTTAACTCTATCTAGAATCATAGTATCACAATTATTGTCCTTCTAAATCTGTGTCTAGAATACGCTTCGGGCTTCACTAGTTAATTGGATATTGCCAATGGTTTATTGATCGTGTTGACTAGAAGGTGAACCTAGATAATTCAACAAGTAACGTTCTGATTCCATTGGATAGTTGGACAAGTGAACTACTAGTGTAAAAATCGCCGTAAAGCGGTAAGTGGGTAAAGTCTCTATGAGCTAGGGTTTAACAAGATCACCATTACTTTAATCCCTAAAATAGATTATAATCAGCAAATAGGATGCTTTATGCGGATGCTTTAATTATGACAGAATTAATGTGTCTAGGTCTTAGGATGATGTAACGCCTAAGTCTTAAGAATGATATGTCGCCTCGAGAGAAGAAATCATTGCACTTAATAAACAAACCAACATTCTAATCGGATTAATAATGGTTAATACAGTTTTCTTATTTTTGGCTCCACCGCTCTTTTATCCTCTGTTAATTTGCTTGCGTAGGTTAAAGTACCTTGAATTGATTGTAGTCACCAACCAAATCGTATCAGTCTCTCAGACTGAAAACCCCCTTTTCCCGTTAGAATTAGGATTAGACTGACATAAGTTTAGCATAGGATTAGATTAGATTAGAACTATCATAGATTAGATAACCAAGATATTAATTAAATTGATAGATTTAACGTTGCTTCAAGTGTTCGACACCCTACTTACCACGAAACTACAATCGATCGGGTATACTGCCCGTTAGAGTGTTGTTTTTGGTTAGTCGGCAAAATATAAATTTAAAACTTGAATCATAAAGTATATACCATACAACGACAGCACATCAGTTGCTTTCAGAAACGGAAAGCCAACCTTTATACAACGCAATTTCTTCCTCTGTTGTTCACGAAGTCTGTCGGGGTGCATCAACGCTTTGACTCGTCCTCTTTTGGTGGTTACGAGTCGCCTTCTTCTTGTTCTTCATTGGTGAGGTCGCGACTTATTCAACCGGAGATTCGTAAGCATTGTGTTCTTGCCAATAACCGGTGTTTTCTTGAAAAGAGTTCAAAAATTGAGGCGAGTACAACTCTTTGACCGGAAATGCATTAATCGGAGACATGGTTGGATCGTACGTCGATGTGATGACGAACCACCCATTTGGGTTTGTGAGACGTAGTCTTGGTGGTTAAATGGAAACGCATTTGGTTGGGATGAGTGTGGAAATCGTAGAGGTGGGTGAATACGTTTTCATTTAAAAAATTAAACGTTTTGTATCAAATTATTGATCAAGTTGAACGCAATATGAGAAGTGTGAATAATACATCTATATCCACTAGAACATGGCATAGCAATATAAACACAATCATAATGTTAACTTCTATCCATGACACAATCATCATCCAAACAATATAAGCAACAATCAACACACATATAGATCTAATGCAAATATAAATGTAAGGCGATAAGGTAAATAAATATGTAAAGTGAAAAGTAAAAGAAAGTGCAAACCGAACGCGATGATTTATAGTGGTTCAGTCACGAAGCACCTCTTTGCCCTACTCTAATCCCCGTGTACCCTACTCGAGAGTTACTTTCCTAGTCAAAAAGCTCCCTTTAGGCGGAGAAAACCGTACACGACTAAGCTTACATCGATTTCCGACACTAAGCCAAATGTCGAGTTCTAATCATAGCTAGAACCAATCTATCACAACTCTTGTATGCTAACCGTACTACTTCACAACGATTTACAACTTAGCTTTACTTCACAACTTCTCTTCACTCCACAACTTCACTTCAACTTCACGACTTCTCTACCCTTCACAACTTTTTTATACTTCACAACTTCACTTCACTTCAACTAGACACTACCTTGATCACACCAATCTAACACTACTTACTAAGATCACCTCGATCTAACTATACTTCCTATGATCACCACGATCTAACAACTATACACACCATGATCACCATGATCTAACTATTACACAAGTTTGGAATACATGGACTCGATCTATACATTGTGAATGTAAGACATGTCACGAATGCACTAACTAAACTACATAACTTTGTATCTTGATGACAACGAGAGTTCTTCTCTTGCACTTGGAGGAATAAGCTTGAATCACTTGGAAACAAATGCTTAAGATTAAATGATCAAAGGATTGTAGGTGATGTATAAACTGATTTTAGACAGAAAAAAATGAGTGCAAAAGGTGAGAAAATCAGTGGGGAATAGTCCAGTATTTATAGGCAAACTGAGTTGACTTTTTGTCTGGCCGGTCCCCTTAATTAGGGTGCCGGTCCCCTTAATAATTAAGGGGACCGCCCTTATAATTAAGGGGGCCGCCCAGCCTGGACGCTCCCTTTTTTGTCTTTTCTGGGGGAGGTGTTTTCTGGAACATTTCTAGCCGTTTTTAGGTAGAAAATTTGAATTCAAAATATTTATTTTGAATAAAACATTTCTTTTAAATCTAAAAATGTTTTGTAAAAGTTATAAAAATGTTTGTGACATTTTTATAAAAAATAAAAATGTAAGGTTTTAAGAAAATAAAAAAATTCCTTGATCATAAATAAATTAAGCATTTATTTATTCATACCTTAAGTGATTTACGTCGGGTGCAAACTTCGTTGAAGCAGACTTGAGACATCGAGAGATGTTGTCGTATGAATGCATTGATGATTTGTGATCACGAGTAACTTAAGCACTTTACGTTATGTGTTATAAGTTACATGTTTGTCATCACCAAAACATGAAGAGAATGTATAGATTAAATATCATAATATTTCTACCAACAATCTCCCCCTTTTTGATGATGATAAATTATGTAAACTATAACTCATAGTAAAATATATAAGTTACTTGTTTACACTTCTTCTCCCCCTTTTGTCTAAGAAAAAAGGTGGACTCTTAGGCGAGGCTTATACTACACTTCAAACCTTGAACCAAAGAGGCGAGCTTGCATCATCCCTAGTGAAGTCTTGCTCCTATCAACCCCGTTTAATCATCCCAAGATATCTACATTTACACTCGAGCACCCCTTAGCTCATTGAACTCCTATGACACTTGCATTCCATTGTATTAGTGATTTCTAGCGGATCCATGGATTCAATTTTGTTGCAATTTCTTAAAATACATCAAGGTTAGTTTCGTCTGCTACTGATATATATATAATAAATATACTATTAGATATATATATATATTATATATATATATATATATATTATATATATATATATAGGGAATGTGATCAAGTGAGAGGAAAAAAATTAATGAGATGAATAAGAAGGATGTTTATAGCCAACATTTAAAATAGGAAAAAAGATTTTAAAGGGAGATGCATGCCTTGTTTATAGGTGCCTTGAATATGTGTTGTGGTTTCTTCTTTATCATTCTCATTATTTGTTTTCTTCTCATTTTTGATACTTTCTCTCTATACTCTCTCTCTACACACACACACACACACACACTCACAACACACACACACACACACATACCTATATATATATTTTTATATACTATATTTATAAGGGTGGCATACTCATATCAAGATATAATGTATGATGTTCATAACGTTGCAATCCCCTTGGTGTATGCTCCCTCTTGTTTAGGGTTACCAAGGAGTTCAAGCGGACGATACTTGTGCTACAAAAAAGAAAAAAAAATAGTTGAAAAGTGACATAAATATATCCAACAATGATAGCTAAATATATATATATAGCAATACACTAACGAGGAACAAGACATGCATGTCTTAGTTATATGCACTCTAAAGTGTGACACTTAAAAAGAAAATTCAAAACTTAGACACATGCAATCATTGTTTTAATAACAACAACCTAAATCCATGTTAATGGAATTCATGGTATATTAAGACACGAGAATGTTTAGGAAACCGATGATAAAATTCGACTGGCACATGCTAAAGATTAGACTTGACCAACACCCTTCGGTATAATACCAACTTTAATAAACGAGAACATAATTTGTTTATTGATTGACACACTATTATTATGAGAATGACATCTTTCAAGATGTCATTTGGATAAGGAGTATGAACATATTTTGATTGACATATTCCTTATGGTATCGTCATCTAACCAAGATGATGATATGGATTTGAATAGACTAAGGGTTGTATTGAGAGATTCCTAAATCCTCAAGGTTTCTTTGTTAAGCATTATGTATGCTTTTCATGTTTGAAGTGTTTGAGGATAGACATTTTCGTAAGACTTTAGATCAAACTAAATGTTGATGATAAGGATGATTTGAGGAGGGAACATAAACAAAGAAGGATGAGTGTGAATGGAAAGGGAAGGTGTTGACAATAGGTTTGTTGGTTGTTAATGTTGACGGATAAAGGTGAAAATATGAAAATGGTGAACAGAAGTGAAAGACTTGACATTGTGATGACTCAACAACACTTGAAGATTGAATGTCTTCTTTGTGTTATTCACTTTGCTAAAAAGTGGAAATGATTGGATGAAAAATGAAAGACACGACATTGTGATGACTCAACAACACTTGAAGATTGAATATCTTCTTTGTGTTTTTCACTTGCTAAAAAGTGGAAATGATTGGATGAGATGCATTTCATTACAAAATTTACTTGACTTTTGACAACATAGGCACACATGCTTATTAGTGTCGGGATATGAGGATGAGACACATTTCATTACGAAACTCACTTGCTTTTGACAACATAGTCACACATGCTTATGAGTACCAGGATATGAGGATGAGACGCATTTCATTATGAAATTCTATTAGCTGTGTTTTTATTAAAGTGATGGTCATTAAATACTCTCGAGCCTTGTATAAGTAAAACATAGTTTAAGGGAATTTATTTAAGCTAATCGGGCCTAGTTGTTGGGCTTAAGCTCATTTGTAATAGATTTGGCCCAAAGAAAAGCCTACAAGTCTTGTCCACTCTTGTAACTATATAAAGCCCTCTCCAAGTGTGGAGAGGGTGTTGCTTCTCATTTTTCTTTTCTAGTGCAAGTAACCATCTTTATTTTTCTCTCTTTGTCTCTCTCTCTAGTTCTTTCTCTCTCTGAAATCTTTTTCTATCTTTGTGTCCATGGTGATGAAATGATACATCTAACATGTGGTATCAGAGCCAAGGTTGGGTTTAGTGGTTTTGTTATGGTATCTTATATTGAGCTTATAAAGTTTCGGCTTATATTTAAGCTTATCTATTTAAGCTTATTTCTTACTTTACTTGTGTTCGCACCTTATTTTATTTTTAGCCTATTTTGAGTTTAGTTGGAACTCATCACTTCTCGGGCTTAGATTTTTTTGTCTTGATTTTGGGCTTGCATAAAACCGAGACTTGAAACTAGTAAACAATATTGTTTAGTCAGTTTCTCTTGAAACCTTCTAATGGGCTTATACTTGTCACCAATCATTAGTTACTTTTTACATAATGTTATTGTTTCAAACAATCTTCATGTGGCTTAGTTTATCTTTGATATTATTTGTTCGTTTTTTAGCTTCTTTTCTCTCGGCTTACTTTTGTTTCTTGTCTTGGTGTTCGTGCCTCCAAGACAAAAGGCTCAAATCTTTCTTGTTTATTATTTGTGCTTATTTTATGTAAGGAGCTTATTTCGAGCTTATTTTTTTGAGCTTCTTATTGTGGTCCACGGTTTGATAACAAGAAGAGAGACCAAGATCCACACTTTACGGGAACAAGGACGATCAGTTTTTTTGTTGGTTTCTGTTACAAGACAACAAGAAAAGGGCATAGCATGGTTTTTTTGTTTGTGTGTCATGCGATTATTACATCATAACAGGCAATGTATACACAACAAAGCTTGGGCGAACTATACGTTCCTGTGAAGGCGATCAATACCATGGAAAGTTGGGCGAGTTATACCACATCATAGGCGAACAATACGTTAAAGAAATAACGAGGACGAGTTATACGTTAACAAAATTAGGCGAACTATACATTTCATTGGGCGATCTATACGTAACAAATCGTAGGCGATCTATACCGTTTTCTTTGTGAGGCGAACAATACAACATCATAGGTGATCTATACATATGCAAAAATGGTTAAACGGACTTGTTTCGTGAGTTTGTGTGACGGTTAACTACGGGACTTAAGACTTATACCGTTGTGATCATGATTCATTTTTGATCAACGTGGTATATTCGGTTTTAACCGACGATATCCAAACAAGTTTAAAAGATTAAAAGGATCAAACGTTACCTAATTCTAAAAAAATCAAACGTAGAAGAAAGAAAAAGGTGGGAAACATTTTGTTGTATTAAACTAAATTTGTATTTTACAAGTTTAGTCCCTGGAGTTCAAGCATAATTCTTCACTTGTCCTTACCTTGTTATTAATCCTCATTATTGAAATTGAGTTACGCCGTTAGTCCTTATTCCTTTATAAGAGCCCGTTAGCCCTCCAAAGTGAATTTCAATTGCACCATTTGTCCTTATTTGAGTTTTAATTAACCGGTACTCATTTTAAGTTCAACGTTTGTGCAACGGTCATCGTTTTAAGCTCATTTTTTGCCAACAAAAGCTCAAATTCTTCATTTACAACATCGATTTCAACAACAATTAATATTTCATTCACGGTTTCTTCTTGATTTTGTAAAATTCCGTAAAAGATTTCATTCTTTTTCTCGGTTTAAATCATAGATTTGTAAAATCTCATAAACGTTAATTGGTTTCAATCCACAACAACAATCACTTTATCCACTAAAGATCCTTGCATATCATTTCACATCACCTTTGCGATGTCGACTCAACAAGACATCAATGCTTTTAGAGCACAACGACTAGCAAACACACATGATCTTTTGGCATTAATGGCAAACACTCAGACACCGTTTAACCCAGATCAATCATCACATATTACCTACATACAACATCCATAACCCAACAACAACTTTGTCCTACAACCTTCATTCAACACGAACTACATGCAACAACCAATGCAAAATCCCAAAGATATCTCAGATCCCACAACTGCATTCGACATGGCACTTGAACTCTTGTCTAAGGCATTTAAGCTAAACAACACCACTACAACAAAACTAAAGAAGTTCATCAAACCCTTGCTACAGTCTGATAGCTCAATCGGGTATGAATATCAATCATGACAGACAGATGCTAATGGTTGATGATAATGTTGGGAACCAGTTTAGAGAGAATGCAATGCAGAATGTAGGACATTTGGTTGGGCAAAATGCAGTTTAGAATCAGGGTACTCAAAATGTTGGGAATCAGAATGGGCTTAGTGTTGTTTCAGAAATTGTAAATCAGTATGGGAATGGAAATGTTGTTACAACACCGGCTGAGGGTAATGGTAATGGTATCAATGGTTATCCGATAAGGTGTTACAACTGTCGAGGAGAGGGACATTATGCCAGCAACTGCACAGTAAAGCCAAAGAAACTGGATGCTGTTTATCTTCAGCAACAGCTGCAGTTTGCTCAAGAGGAAGAAGTAGGGATCTAAATCACTCAAGAGGAATGTGAATTCATGGCTGCTGCAGATGCTTATGAAGAAACTGAGAGAGTAAAAGTGAACCGCACTTCAGAGGATACATTGCAGCAAGCATCCACATTTGGAACTCAGTCTGACAGCACTCCCGTCTATGATTCAGATGGATCAACTGAGGTACACCATTTGGAAAATTGTTATGATAATGATATATTCAATATGTTTACTCAAGAAGAGCAGTATACTGAGTTACTCGAGCCCATTCTTGAACCACACCAAGTACAACAGAATGATAGTAATGTTATTTCTGAGGTTTCGTGTGTGAAACAAAGTGGGGGAACAATAGTACAGCATCCTGCTACTCCTGAGGAAACACGTGCTTTATATGATTCATTATATAATAATTTAGCTACTGAAGTTGAGAAAGTCAACTCGGTCAATCTCAAGTTGAAAGAAACTAACGCTGATTTGACCACTGAGCTTGCTAGATATAAAAATCAGAAAAGTGTTTTGAAATTAGTCAAGAAAAATATGACAAACTTGAAAGATGTTATCAAAAGTCTGTTTATCAAGAAAAATGTCTTACTAAAAAGATAAATGCACTTCACTTAAGTTCCGGTAAACAAATAACAACTTTGAATGAGGAAATTTCAAATTTAAATAAACAGCTTTCAAAAGAAAAATCAACTGTTTCTTCTCTTCTTGAAGAAAAGAAAAAGTTGAAGTCTGATTTCAAAATACGTGAAGACGAGCTTCTTGATAAACAAATTCAACTTGAGAATAAGATAAAGGAATTAGATAATATTTTGGTTAAAACTGGTCAATCGATTCAAACGATGCATATGCTTTCACCTAAGCCAGACTCGTTTTACCATACCGAACATAAAATGGCTTTGGGTTATCAAAATCCTTTTATCTCAAGCAAGCTCAGCTGAAACAACAGAGTTTGTATAACGGCAAAGTTCTATTGAAAAATTTGTACTCGAGCACATCTTATTTTTCACCAAAAAAATCTACACTAGTTATTAACATATTCACAAGATAAAATTATTTACGAGGATTGACCTTATAAGATGAGAACAACATATGATAAATCATATGGTCCTTTGAAGTAGCCGTAAGTCACCCCCGTATGGTCTTCCACCAACAAATCTCTCCAAACTCCGCATTATCCTCCTTGTCTTTAGTCTTTTTTGTCCAATCCTGAAATCATAGCTCTTGCAATTTAGCTTGTCACTTGGGCTCCAAAAAGTCTGAGGCAGATACTCCATTCTGATTCCCTTGAGGCGATCATTCAGAGCAGTCCGAACATCATCGAGAGTACCATCGCTAAACTTGTGTAGTTCGTCAATGCGCATCAATCTGTTCTTCTTGTCTTTGTTCTCATAGATGAATCCTCTGGGATCGGAGTATGGTGTGTAAGCGTCTCTTCTTCTCAAATTGGATCTGATGGTTTCAGGCTTTTGTGAGGTTGATTTCATTTGATAGATTTCAAACACCCAATTGAAGGTCTCCATACGCCTTTGGATGACCAACTAACTTCTGTGAATCATTCTTAAAGGAGACATTAAATGCAATAACGTTCTTCAACGTTTGAGATTTTGTCACCTTACCTGCACGAGAAGAAGCAGTATGTCTTCATTCTTGATCCGACAGTCTGTGAATCGCCTTCTTTGAAATTCTGTAAAGAATGTCGTCATCCCTCCGTACAGTAATCCAGTCAAGATGCTTGTAGTTTTGCCATTCGACTATTTCCACCTTTGTGACAGCAATAATTCTTCTTTTTGAGTAGACGTCACGAGCTGATTCCCTTATGGTCGCAAATGCATAGAATTGTCTTTGCTTTTTGCCGCCAAGTGAGATCCCCAGAGAGCCGAATTTGTCATAGTTTACTATCTTTGACGTCCACATTGAGTTGGCAACTGAGTTCTTCTATCCAGTCTAATATGCGCGTAATCTGCAGCCTTGGTCTTTGTAACTGAAGTAGAGTACTTAAGGCTTGACTCACCACCACGTAGGTACTCAAGGTCGTTATTGATGAAGTGATGAAATGGTATAATATGACGACCTTGAGAATTTAGAACCAATGGTAGTGGCTTTCGCAGATCATGAGGGTTATTGGCGTCTTTGGGGTGATCCAGTCTAAATTTCTGTGTGGCTTGTAGACTTCTTTCACTAAAATATTCAATATCAGTCAAGCTCTTGCATGTTCCTTTCATCAGCTCAAATGTTGGACCTACTAAACAATTCAGGTGTTAGTGTTTAACATTTAGCCGATTCATCACAAAACGAGAAGTCAAATGTAGTGGATCTTTAGTTCAATACGAATGACTCTTGAGATCTTGTCTCATTGCCCGATTGCTTACCAAGTTGGACAGATCTCATGAACGGTAGGTATAAAGGACTTGATCCCTGCATGAACAGGAGAAAGGTAGTCCCGTTTAGGTTCTTTGAATACCAGCCATAGATTGATGGAACCATCTTCTTCCGCTTTTTCATCTGGACACCTGTTTCAAACCTCCTAGAGTGGCAGGTTCATCAGAGACATCTGTTGATTTCATAGTTTCCTCTGCTGGAGCAGATGGCTAGCCAGATTGCTTATGAGTCTTAGATCCTGTAGTAGTCTTTCCTCTGTCGTTGTTGTCTTTTCTCTTAGAGCACTGGTAGATTCAGCTTCTTTTCCTGTCTCTTCTTTTGACCGCCCAGTCCTGTTCCAGCGGAGGGTCTTGATCATTCATCTGCTCTACTCTCGAGGTCTTTTTATAATGTGACCATATCATCACCAGAAGTAGTCTAGCAAATTATGTCGGCTTCATACCGCATCGACTAATGCCTAGTAGAGCTGCCTTTTGAATGTCTGAACCTGTGATAGAATTGTTAGCTTCCAACTTGTCAATTAAGATTCTTTTTTCCCTTCTTAGTTTCCTGAAAGATTAGCAGCTACAAACTTAGACGTCTTTGGCTTCCTTTGAAACATTGTACAAGAACCTCGACTCGAGTTGTTCCTTTACTAACTTCTCAATATTGGAGGATCTTTGAACATCTTTCTTGACTTGTTTCCTTGATTTACTTCTTCATTCCTTCATCGAATGGAATAAAGGAATTATTGATTTTAGTAAGAGACCTCTTGCTCGAATTTTGTCCATACTTCAGTTGGATGCAACAACTACTGCTTCCTGCATTTTATTTTTCCAATAATGTTAACGATGCCAAGAATGGAGAGAGTGCTTTAAGCATATTGATCTGTTTGTCTGAGTCCGAGAAGTACATCTCAACAGCTTTTAGTCCTGTAATCAAACCAAACACGAACCAAAGTCAGGGAGATTTTGTATGAGGAACTTGGAGTAGTAGCCGGTGTCAGGATTGGTGGTTGTTGTAATTGAATGAAGAGAGGATTCGGTGTTGGAGGACGATTGGTTGGGGAAAAGAAGGTTGGCTCTGCTAATGGCAGTGACAGGAATATCCTATTAGAGCGGGGGCTCAGCAGTGTTGTCCAAAATCTAGCATCAACAAAACCGGTAATCTGATTTGATTTAGCATGTAGGAGACGAAGCCAGATGAACAAAGAATAAGCTCTGTTTGTTGAACCATCAGGAAATACCGGGCGTTAGGGTCACATGAGTGTCTTTAATTTTCTGGGTTGCTTGAACATGGGGCAATATAACATCTGTCATTACATCATCTCTTCCTTTAAGATTGGCATTGTATCTTTGACCCCCGCCTCATTTTCCTTTGTCCACTACATAGTAAGCAATCTTCATCCAACTTGCTCCATCAACATCCATACCCTTCACACATTTCACTAACTTCGTCATCATGATGAGAAATAACGAGAGGGTGTATGAACTATAGATCGAAGGTAATTCATCTTCATCATTTCCTCTTCATGTAATTATTTCATCATCAATGAGTTGTGAGCTTTGGATGGATGAAATCATCACCATCATCTTCTGATTCAGTCTGTGGCTTCCAACATCACATCTTGAGCGTTCTCATCATCAGTCAGTATATCATTCATCTTCATCATCCTGTCAGATCTCATTACGTCATTTTATCCTCAACATCATCAAACTAGACTTCGATCATCATCGTTAATTTTATCATCATCTTGATCATCGTCACTTGATTTCCAGGAGATATCATCATCTGAGTCATAATCAGGTGCATTAGGAACCCCTGGTGTAACACCAGTTCCTTCATTTGCACCAAACCTGCTGGCATGAGAGCTGTAAGTTTCTTTACGGCTTCTCTTTGTGATTATCTTGAGTTGCTCAGCCTCTGTCAAAACCGCCTCAGAGATAGTCTCTAACTCTTTAGCCTTCTGCTTTCCTTTTCCAGACTTCTTTTCTTTCTTTTCTTTGGGGATTGTGGGAGGCTTCTGCTTAGTGGTTGTATCAGTATCAGCTTTCTTCTTACTTCCTTTTGTCTTTGGAAGAATCTTTCCTGAAGCAATAGCATAATACTCTTTGTATGATTCAGAGTTGCGGATGTCCTTGTTGGTTAATGCTACTGGCAAGATAGTCCCGTACAACTGAGTGTCTTCATTCCTTGAGATGACATTGATTGTTGTGAACATTGGGTCATCTCTGGCATAATGCCAATTTACCTTGTTTCTTCGAGGAATTGAAGGGTCTTTATCCATGACAAAGTTGACGACTAGTTTGGTGAAACGAGGATAGTACATCGCATTGCCCTTTTTCGTATTTTTGTTCTCAATCTGGTAAATGAAGTCCTCCCACAGAAGATATGCATAATCAACCTTCTTGTTATTGTACATTCCCCACAAGATTTGAGCTTGAGAAAGACGAAGACTGTCGTAGGATGGTTTACCACTGAGACATTTGTTGATGATAGCAGCAAATGATCTCCAGGGTTGATGCAGCTTATTGACAGTGACATCAGTGATCTTTCTTATTTCTCCAGAGTGACCAAGACTGGCTAGAAATGCCAGAATCTCCTTCTCAAGAGGTGGTTCTTCAAACTTCTTATTACCGACTTTAAGGCAAATTTGAAGAATATCTCTGAATTGATCAAGATTGAGAATGTGTTTTTTGTTGTTCATCTTGAATCTGACAGATAGGTTATGAATATAAGCAGAGGCCCATAATTCTTGCATATAGATCTCTGGAACATCAGGAGAGACTTGGAATGCCTTGTAGAAAGGAGTGAGCTTTAACACATCATAGACTACTTGAAGAGTTGCTTCCTTTGATGTGACATCCAAGCTTAAATGAAGATTACATTTACCAATCTTAAGTCGGTTGGCAAGAGAAACTAAAGCATCATCCAAAGCAATATGATCCGCCTTTGAGATTTCCATGAGTCTGTTTAAGAAAGAGTCGGTGCAGTTTATAATGTGACACAATCATTCATGCATTAGAACCTTTATGACATTTAGCACTTTGAAGATCAATCATCTTAGATAGACTAATAGTGTATGAGACAAAGGCACCTATTGTAACAACTAAGTTAAATGTAGTTAACCTTGGTTTTGTCAAGCTTTTAATGTCTATTTTAAACTAAGAGACTTGTTTAATGGGTTAATAGACAAAGAAGTTACTATACTTTTCCAAAAAGTTGGCCTAAGTTACTCAACTTTCATTTTGTTCACTTAGGTTACTGAACTTTTGATAAACATACACCCCCATAATTTCAATGTTAATCCGAGTAACCTGGACGTATATTTTTAGGTAAGTTAAGTAACATAAATGTCATGTTTTTACAAGTTCAATGATGTTTACCTATATTTTTGCAAAGTTGAGTAACCCCAAATGTCATGTTTCATAAGTTTAGTAACCTAAGTGAACAAAATGAAAGTTTAGTAACTTAGGCGAACTTTTTGGAAAAGTATAGTAACTTCTTTGTATAATAACCCTTAAAAAAACCTATGTGGCACTTTTAATAACGGGTTTTGGTTATAAAATAGCAACGTACTTTTCCAAATGTACCGATTCGGTACGTGAACAAAAAGACTAAAATACCCATGACATGTCATCAACATTAAATTTTCGGTAAAACGGGTTGAATATCTTGATCTACTTCCTACCAACTACAGTTTCCTTAAAAATGCCAATAGTCTTTCAGATAGGTTATGCTCATGTTGGGGGCAAGGATAGCGCAAAGAAAGGACATGTGTCAAGTGGGTTTTCTTTAATAACCAGCGAAAAAGAGTATAGAAGAAAGTAGAGCAAAGTTCTGAAAAGTTTGGCAATCTGACCTCTAGAGTTCTCAGCTGCTCCTGGTATTGAGATACCATCTGCTTTAGGGTATTCAACTCTGTTCCCCTGTCCTCATATTCCTTTTGACGTTCATGTTGAATTGCAACAGCTCGTTTTAAAAGTGAGTTCTCCTGAACTAGAGCTTGAAGTTGTTCCTTCATCATCATATTTTCCTGCCAATAAAGAACATCAAGAAAACGACCCAAAAGCTAAACATACATTGTAAATAAAAACGAGATGAATGCGTTGTTAAATTAGAACCTGCTGAAGGCAATGTGCGTCTGTAGTAACACGTTCGCATATGGATTTTTCCAAAAGCTCAAGGGCTCTTGAAGCACGAGTACGAGCATCGTCTATGTTGGAAGCACTCAACATTTCTTGTACAAAAAGGTCCACCCAGTCTGCACCATTTACAGGTTGTTGCTGCTGCTGCTGGGGTGCTGAATTTTCAGCAGGCACCGCATTGCCGTTTGCCATCCCATTTGCTGCAACATCACATTCACAAGTAATTCATAGTTTAAGTTCAAGTGAAACTAGAAGATAACACAGTTGTAAAATGAAATAAAACTAGACAGCATGTTTAAGGTAACTATTAACAGTACAGTTTCCAAATCATAAGGTGTGATCACCTGAGTATTGTTTTCTAACATCTATCAACGTGTTACCTGACACACCCTGAGGTTGATTTTGATACTCTGATTCTTTTACAACAGCATATCCAGTATTCTCAACAGAAACCAGGCGTAGCTCAGTAAGACTTTTAATTGCAGTTTCTATGTCATCACCACATTCGTTAAGGGTTCTTTCAAGAACCTGAAATATACAAATCTGATTGTTAAATATCAGGTACAATTGTAAGATTGCAGAAAATAGAGGTATCTCAGAAGTAAAAAGAAAAAAGAGGTATCTCAGAGGTTTACTCTAGAAATGAACTCCTAAAAGAATAACAATATCAGACCAATCATCACGACTGATCTCAAATGTAGGTCAAATTATAAAAAAAAAAGAATAAACTCATTGGTCTAAATCTGTGCACACAACGGATAAATTTTTTTTTTGGTAACCATGGTTTCCGACACATTGCCTGACTAATCCAGGAGGTTTGAACCCACCGCCACACAGACTCAAACCAGGTAAAGCCCTCTTTTTTCAGGAGGTTGGCGTGGCCACTTCAAGGTTGTTTGCAACTAGCAGGAACTTGAGACCTCACACATTTTAGAGTGATAGCCACAAACACTTTTGCCACTAGGCCTTGAGTGGTTAACACAATGGATAATTTGTAATAGTTATTGCGTGTTTAAGTTATTCACTGTCAGGGCATCCCTATTCGATTATTACTAGCATATAGCATTAGACCACTTAGTAGTACCTATCCAAGAATAGTTAGTCTCATATATGTGAGCAGATTCTACATCTAAAACCACTATTCACAGTTCATAAACATTCTTATACCACTACAGTGACCATAGAGAGTTGATCTATGTTAATCACAACATTACTAACCATTTCACATAATTATCTCCGTTGAGACATTAAGTCCCACGCACCTCAAGCCCATCTAATATATAAAAAATAAAAATAAAAAAAAAACACCCCCATCTTCATCAACCCAAGAACACTTGAATGATCCTACATGGTGTTTATTACATGGCACACACCCTTATTCTTTATATTGTAAGAAACAAGCAGCATTACCCGCGCGTTGCTGCGGGGCGTTAATTTTTCGCGCATTGTTGCGGGGCATTAATTTTTATTTTTATTTTTATTTTTATTATTCTTTTTTGTATTTTGTGTGGGTTTATTTTTTCGGTCTCATGTTTAATAGTTTGTTTTTTTTCTTATATGGGCTTATGTGTTGGGCCTCATGTTTAAAGGTTTCTTTTTTTTTGGCTATATGGGTTTTTTAAAGGAAAAATTACACGGATCGTCCCTGTGGTTTACCCAGAAATCATGTTTCGTCCCTATTTGATTTTAATTACACTGATGGTCCCTAATTTTCAAACTAATTACACTGATGGTCCCTATTTTTCAAAAATAGGGACTAACTGTGTAATTAGTTTGTTTGAAATTTGTTACACGGATAGTCCCTATTTTCCAGAATAGGGACTATCAGTGAAACATGTTTGATAAAATAGGGACCATCAGTGTAATTAAAATCAAATAGGGACGAAACATGATTTCTGGGTAAACCACAGGGACGATCCGTGTAATTTTTCCTTTTTTTAATATAATTTTATGGGATTACGTGTGCCTTAAATGACAATCGCGCGTTACTGCAGGGCATTTATGCCCTGCGCGTTGTTGCGGGGTATTTTTTCGGTCGTATGTTTAATAATTTGTTGTTTTTTTATATGGGCTTATGTGTTGGGCCTCATGTTTAAAGGTTTGTTTTTTTGGCTATATGGTTTTTTTTAATATAATTTTATGGGATTTGGGTAAATATGTGTCATATATTTGGGCTTATGGTTTTCAGTGGCGTAAAACGACACCGTTTAATGCAATCTAGAGTTGTACGTTTGTGACCCTGTCGATTATTTTAAAGTTATTAGGTATCGAAGATGTTTCTGCGAGTATTTTTTTTTATCTGAATAAATCGGTACTTTTGTAATATTCTTTTTTTTTCCTCCTATTTTGTGCCAACAAAATAAAAAAAACCAATTGGGCCGGCCCAAAGTGGGAGCCCAACAAAAAGGTACTAAATGGGCCGGCTGAAACAACGGTGTTTCAACCGCCCTTTAGCATATGTATATAATAAGATGCTTAATTATGTAAAAAACTCATTCTAAATAGATAATTGTTGAAGTTCTCTCATTTACATGTAGTAGCTTACAAAATTTATTATGTATTCCTTTTGGACATATAAAAAATTGGAGCAACTCAATAAAAAAAGCACCACTCACATGTTCTCCCCATTCTCCAAACATGTATTGTGGCCCCACTTGAGATGTTTTGTTCACGTTACGTTTATATAATAAAAGGTCGGGTGGATCAGAAATTAAAAAAACAGACCCAAAAAAAAGAGCCACGCTACCGGGCCTGAGTGAGCCCAACTGGATATTGTTAACCCAACACTGTAGCTACTGTAGGTTGATTCTTAGTATATATGTTAATTACTGTACCAAATAACATTGAGCCAACAGCCCAACAATATGTGATTAAGGACTAGCATTCTTTGCTTACAAAAGCACATGAGGGCGATACTAAATAAGAACCTTTATATCAATCTTAGTAAACCTTTTAGCCTTAATCAGGCATACACTCTATTTAAATCACATCAATACAAAAAAAAACAAGATAAATCTAACAAATAATGACGTTACAGAACCTACGTTGATGCATAAAAATCCTGATAGCATCTTAACCGCATCGCATTTCTTCATATGGCCATACATGTTAATCATCTTTAATGTTTTTATAACATAAAAAATACAGATAATCAGCCAATACCAAAAACTAGTTGCCAAATATCCTATAAATGCACGTTGCATAAATCATCTTTAACAAACTAACACCCAAACAGTAAACAGACCTACAATAACGCATGCTTTCAGTAACACTAAATTCTCGGGTTTTCCCAATAGTGCACACATACAGGGATGCATGGCATTTCATCTTAACAGAAACTACACGACATAAAAAAGTCTAATACCTTATTTTGATGACAAACCATAGGCATATGAATCATAGACGTTTTTTCTTGCATATACTCTTCGACAATAACATATAATGTATCCTAATACTGCAACAATACTAAGGTTTGTTTTTTCGGATACAACCTTATTTATTTATAAGGTAAGTTTTAGTACTATAATAACTTGTTACACAACTTACTTACTCACAAAGTTACCATATCTAACTATTATTCATATTATGGTAAGTTTAGGATATCGTATTTACGGTAACTAAAATAACTAATCCTTAGTATTTATTTTTAAGGAAAGTTTGAGAAAGTTACCATATATTGAGACTTATCGGCTTATATAAGTTTATCATATCGTAATAAACTTACATAAGCCCACAAGTCTCAAAATAAGCCGGAAAATTGGGGCTCATGTTATATAAGCCGAAATCAAATAAGCCCCTACTAGCGGGCATCATAATTCTACATTAAACATAATAAGCATGAGTTTATATACAACCATATAACAAAGCAGTCTCCCTACTCTCGGGTTTTATGATATGTAACTAAACATAATAATAAGCACGTGTTTAAATAACCTGTTTATCCATATCGGGAAACAAAGCGGAAAGACGATCAAGTGCGAAAAAACGAGGCGAAGACGAAAAACAACGAATTCTTTTGTTAGTATTAGAAGGGGGTGATTGTGAAGGATCCTCAAAAAAAGATGATCTTTTCCCACACACTATCGCAGACATCACTCAAATTCTGCTTCTTTTTTTTATTTATATAAATCTATTTATCCTTCATAAAAATCCCCAATTTTTAAACTTTTTTTCAAATTCAGGGTTTTGGTATCAATTGAACACAAATTTAACAAATCAAACACAAAATCCCCAATTATTTTCAATCAAATTAGGGTTTCGTGGACCAAGTGTCTAGTTTTCTCAATTGAAGATGAAATTTTGAAATTGAGGGTTTGAATCGATGATAAAACAAAAAAGCCCCAATATTTTTGGACCAAATTAGGGTTTTGTAACTCTGACCATCATTTTTCAATCGGTTCAATTGGGCATGAAATTGAAGATTTGAATTGACTGATTTTGTGTTTTTGATAAGTGGATTTTAATTGGATTTGAAAGAGGGAAAAATTAGGGTTTTTTATTTTGTTTGATTCGATTTTGATCGGGTATTGATGTTAGAAATGAAGGTGGGTTTGGTAGTTGGGGTAGAGTGACGTGGCTGTGACGGAAGGTGTTTGTGACTGGTGGACACGTGGTGTTTAAGGGAGAGGTGGGGGTTTTGAATTGGGTGGGTGAGATTGGGTGTGTGACGGTTGTGTAGTGGAGTGATCGTTGTGGGTTTGGTTTGAATTTGAAGACCCACCAACCGTCCGAATAAATTGATTCACAAGATAATATTCTTTACTTGTGATTTTTTATAATCGTTTTACTTTTTTAAATGTGTTTGGACGGTGTAAAATATACACAATCAAAACATTCATAAAAAAGAAAAAAATCTATTTGATAGGACAAGTGATTTTGACACATAATTGTGTAGAACTTGTTTTGTAAAAGTTTTGTAAACATAACTTTTCTCTTTGATTAATAAAGAACGATTTAACACTTCCTAAACTTCAGCTACAGGGGCGGACCTAGGGGTGTTTACGAAGATTCGTGAAAACTCATTACATGTTGGTTGCGTAATGTAATTTTTTGTAAAAATTCTCGCTTTTTTCAAAATGAACATGATCTCATAATTTTGTGTCACGTAAATATTACTTAATCCACTAATATGTTAAACAAAAAAATATATATTTACCATCAAAACTAGAGGAGAGCAACAAAACCGAAAAATCGCCACAAGAAAATTGAACCAATTCTAAAATCGATGGTACGGTTTTAGTTTTTTAAAACCAAAATTTTTGCTCCTATTTTAGGTTCTATAAGAAAACCCCAACCGAAAAAACCAAACCGCCCTATAATGGGTTTGACAAAAATCGAAATTTCAGATATTTGAACTGAAAACTTTTATCCGAAATTTTGAATATCTGAATTAAAAAAACTTAGGTAAAATACCGGGTCTAACATAAAATCATCAACGCAAGTTTCGAATATCCAATTTTGTGATATAACTAGTTATTGACAAATCTCTTAAATTATTTAGATTAACATCAAAAATTATTGTCGAAAATCTCTCATTTTATATTTTTGCTTTAATCCACAAAAAGCCATTAGACGACTCTGATACCATCATAATCGTATTTATCTCTTTGAAAAATCTTTATCTTTTAAATAACTTTGTCTATATTCATGCGGTAAGCGTTTGTGAAAGAGATGTCAAATTTGTAGAACATATGGCATTCTAATGAAAAAACCGAAAACAGAACCACACAAAACCAAAAATCAAAAAAATCAGACATAACTTTTGGTTCGGGGTATAGCTTTAAAAAACTTAAAGCCGAACTTTTGATTTGGGTTTGGTTTTAGCCAAAAACCACCTAAGACCGCCTCATGCTCACCCCTAATCAAAACCCGTTATAATCATATAAAAAAATTATCTGCGCATGATGACTTAGTGTTCTGGGTCCGCCCCAACACTCACCCATCCCATAGTTGTTCTTTTCTCTATTTTTTCAGATGAAGAAAACCACCACAACTCCACTAAATAATTTTGGCAATGATTGTTAATCTCGTAAGGCATTGGAATTCTTTTCGACGAAATTAACTTTTTTGCCTATAATACCACAATAATGTTTCATTTCACTCTTATTATCCTCGTCGTTGGATTTCTTAGCCTAGTATCTTCCTTTTCAACTCACTCCAACCATCCCACAATATGTTTACCTTAACAAAGCAGTTCGTTGCTATCATTCAAACACGAATTGCTATCAAGCAAACTCAATCTTCTAACAGAAGAGTTGTATTTGGAGTCATGTGTTGGAATCTGGAGTTTTATAGCTAACTGGAACACAACTAGCTATGATTGTTGCAAGTGGGTGGGCATTACTTGCAATCCCTCAACCAAAGATGTCATCGGTTTAGATCTTGCATGTGGTGCGTTACAAGGTAATATTTCCACCAACTCATCACTCTTTGAACTGTCCCGTCTTCGAACACTTAATCTTGCATACAATAGTTTTAAGGGTTCCCAACTTCCGTTAGAGTTAGCCAGTTTTGCTAACTCCATCACTCCTCTAAATCTGTCTTTTTGTGAGTTTAGTGGTCAGCCTTCATTTTTTTCTAAATTGATTTCGTTAGATCTCTTAGGAAATCGATTTTAGTTTGATTCTTCAACAAATGAAAATCTGTTACAAAGTCCCACTTTAAAAGAATTAAATCTAGCAAGGACTAATCTCTCTTTGTATAATCCCAAATATCTTAATGTATCTTATACTTTAAGATTACTAAATCTTAGTATTACTGAGTTGAATGGGAAGTAGTCGTACAACATCTTGAATCTTCAACACTTGGAGCATCTAGATTTGTCTGGAAACTCCCTTAACGGCCCGTGGCCTAAAGTTAACACCACCGTCCCTCTTAAGTCTTTGAATCTCGGTAATAAATTCATTTCAAGAGAGATACCCAAATCAATCGGATATCTAAAGTCTTTGACCTACTTGAATATTTTCCATTATGACTTGGTCGGATCTCTTTCGAAAACCATAGCAAAGCTCCACCACCTTAAACATATTGATTTAACTTATAACAAGTTGAATGAAATAATTCCTTTCAGATTGTTTTGACTACCATCATTAGAAACAATTAATCTTGATTTCAACATGTTTACTGGAGGGTTACCACCCCATTTGCTATCTCGGTCTCTAAAGGAGTTAAGTTTGTATGTGAATGAGCTTGATGGTTACGAAAATCAAGACTCTTTTACTTACGTAAAAGGTCTAGTTTTACTTGACCTATATCAAGTAACAAACTTAGAGTTAACTTTAATTTCTATGTTATTTTATCAAGTCTACCATACCTTGAAACTCTCATTTTCTCAAACAGTGCCATGATAGTGACCAACGGAAACACTCTATTTTCTCAAACAGTGCCAAGATATGACCCACGATTATACAGGCGTGTAAACAAGGGGGGCCTAGGGGTTCCCGGGATCACAGAACCCTGTGATGTCTCTCGCACAATGTAATATTTTGTTGTAAAATTCTCTTTTTTTCAAATGAAACCCAATCCCGAATAAGTTTTTTGTCACGCAAATAATATTTAATCTACTAATATGTTAAACAAAAAAAGTATATTTACCTTCAAAACTAGAGGAGAGCAACAAAACCGAAAAACCCGCGCCAGGAAAATCGAACCAATTCTAAAACCGATGGTACGTTTTTGGTTTTTAAAAACCGAAAGTTTTGGTTCGGTTTTAGGTTCTACGCCAACCGAAATAACCAAACCGCCCCATAATGGGTCTAACAAAAAACCAAAATTTCGGATATCTGAACTGAAAACTTTTATCCGAAGTTTCGAATATCTGAATTGAAAAAACTTAGGTAGAATAATGGGTCTAACATAAAGCCGTCAACACAAGTTTCGGATATCCAAATATGTGACATAACTAGTTATTGACAAATCTCTTAAATTATTTAACTTAACAACAAAAAATTATTGTCGAAAATTTCTTATTTCATATTTTCGCTTTATTCCACAAAAAGTCATGAGACGACTCTGATACCATCATAATCGTATTTACCTCTTTGAAAAATCTTTATTTTTTGAATAACTCGCGGTCACAGTTTGTGAAAGAGATTTAAAACTTGTAAAATATATGACCTTAAAATGAAAAAACACACAAAATCAAAAATCAAAAAAACCATATCGAACTTTTGGTTTTGGGGTTTGGTTTTAAAAAACTTAAAGTCGAACTTTTGGTTTGGGGTTTTGTTTTAGCCAAAAACCACCCGAGACCGCCTCATGTTCACCCCTAATCAAAACCCTTTATAATCGTAATTTTTTTTATGTGCAACTGATGACTTAGTGTTCTGGGTCCGCACGTGATAAACTCATTAGGTTTTTCATGTTTTTCAAAACTTAGCTAAGCGTTATGTTGATGCATAATTTGGTCGGGCCGGTCCTGACGACTCTCCTGGTGCCGTTCGTCATCTTTCCGGGCCTTGAATAGTGCTGCCAACAAAGAAGAACCGGTTAGAAGGGGACCCGAGACCGGAGTCTGGGATCCACCCTCCGACGGTTAAGTCAGAATAGTATAAGCATGTTATATAAAGAGGTGATAGAGAATAACCTGTGTCGGTAGGATGATCCTACCCGCGTATATATAGTGTATGGAATAGGGTTACGTAGGATATGGGCCACCTTTTTATCAGGTTCGACCCATTGGGTCTGGCCTATTCCGGACTATACGCCAACATGTCCCCCAGTCTAGTATGATATGGTTCTTGATCATGTTATGTTAGACTTATGCTATACGTCCTCAGCAAGTAAGCCCATAATAGTATAAGTGGGTCGGGTCGGTCCACACTATACGTCATCATGTCCCCCTAGTCTAGTAAGCGTGGCTGTAGCCGCAGTTACTAGAATAAAAGGATTACTCTTACCGTCGTGGAGACGTTCGCACTTTCCAACCATACGCCGCCATATCTATCTTCAAACTGTGTCAATCATGCCCTATCTTAGGCAGCACCCGCGTACATGTGTCGGGTGATTGTGCTCGGACGCTTGGTTTCCCGTGGCTAGACGGTAAAGACCCCGTAAGAAGAATACGTTTTCTATAGTCGGGGTAACACTAGCATTGGCAAGATACCATTCTCGTTCCTTTCTGACGAGAGGATGATGAGAAGGATTTATAATGATGAAGGCGGACCCCGTATAATAAAGGTCGACGAAAGACGTACTTCCTTGGCCGGGTAATGCGAATATGGCATTCGACTTACACCCGACGGAAGACGTACTTCCGTGGCCGGGTAATGCGAATATGGCATTCGACTTACACCCGACGGAAGACGTACTTCCGTGGCCGGGTAATGCGAATATGACATTCGACTTACGGCCGACGGAAGACGTACTTCCGTGGCCGGGTCATGCGAATATGGCATTCGACTTAGTACCGGACTTGCAATGCCTCTTACGTAATTTCTATATCCAGAGATACTTACATGACATGCACGAAGATAATTATAATGGTATCGTTATACCTCTATAGCCCCCCAAGTTTAATGGTGCTATGTTCTATTAGTAGTATTAAACTTGCAGACAAAGTATCCAAAAAACATGAATAATTTTAGCACATATCCAAAAAACATGAATAATAAAGGTGGCTGGTTCATATACCCTAATGTGCGATGCATGAAACTAGTAGCCTACTAGGAAATAGCACTCAACTATGTGCGATATGAAATGAAACACAAGGTGTTTGTTTATTTATTATGTCCTGATTTTGGGAATTTAACTCCGTACATTAGGAAGGTAGCGGATATGAATTAAAAGTAATATGATTTAACTAATAATAGGCATAAAAACGTGTACAACAAATGTTTTCACGTTTATGTAAGTAAGCCTTGCACACCCTCTTCACGCCTCCGCAAGCGCTAGTTACATATAGGACTACGTAAGCCATAAAAACGACCGAGGCACGGTCATGTGTCATAATGATGAAAGCTAAAAAACTTTCCACGGATGCATTGATAAAGAATGAAAAGTAGTCGATTTAGTTTCTTCGCGGATCTACATGAGTTGACCGATGATCAAAATAGTTAGCCGCGGGTTGCCCCCGGCCGGGAGTACAAATGTTGACTCCAAATGTATAATCTAAAATACTCATTAAGAGCTCAATGGGCGCATGGAGGGGTTGTAGCCCTGCATCTCCATGCTTGGATAAGCAATGGAAGTCGTTATGACAAAAGAGCGGATATCTGTTGCGTTGGTAATCGGAACATGCCGTGTGGATAAAGGTTCCGCGGCTCATGATGTTAGTCATTGTGAAGTAAACTTCCAAATGCAAGGTACAAAGACTTTGGAAGTATCCAAGTTCATTGACTGGTGATTTACCTCTGGAAGGCTCGAGACCGCGATGGTGATGCGGTTGGTGACCGCGGATACCAAAGAGGAAAACAAGTCCGGGCGTGCGGACAAATAATCGTAAATCATCACCCCCACATAAATCGTATAATCTTTGCAAATGAGGGATAAATATGCAAAATAATATTTGCTAAACCATTTAATATGGCATGCCGTTGTATGCGACGTTTTTACCAAGTCATGGCTTAATCAAAAAATTATATTGTTTCCTGTTGAAACAATTTTTTTTGTTTTTGTTTTGTTTTTTTTTTGAAAATGTATATCAAATATGGTAAACACCAACTAAGGAAGCAGGGCCGCGACATGATTTTTGGAGCGAACTATAAATATAAATAAGCCGGGCCGCGACATAATATTTGGTACTGACCGTGGGCCGCGACACATTATTAAGAGGCCAGACCAACCCATGACGGAAGTCGGGCTCACGGACAAAAATATAAGAGTCCCTTTAAAATAATCTTTGCAAAATAATGTTTGCATAATAATATTTACAAGTAAGAGATAATTGCAAATAAGAAAAAAGATATGGATAAAATCTTTTTATCAAATTAAAAAATATTGATAATATCTTGTTACCAATTAAAAAAAATACAGATAACATCTTATCAAGTTTAAAAAATATTGGTAATATCTTGTTACTAATTTAAAAAGATATGGTAATATCTTGTTACCAATTTAAAAAATATTGGTAATATCTTGTTACCAATTTAAAAAGATATGGTAATATCTTGTTACCAATTTAAAAAATATTGGTAATATCTTGTTACCAATTTAAAAAGATATTGGTAATATCTTGTTACCAATTTAAAAAGATATGTAGAATATCTTTATCAAATTAAAAAGGAAAGATAATAGGGGTTGGTGCCAATGGCGACTTTGTACCGAAAAGCAGACGTACAAAGCGGGTGTCACTTCAAAGTTACAAGTGAAAAACAAAATAAAGTTACGAAAACTTCAAAGAATAGAAGATTGTCTATTAACTACAAACAGGTGCTTTTAAAGTGATATTAAAATCACATGATGTTTATTGATTTGGTAAATCAAGTTTGAAGCATGGCAGGATGCAATGAGTGAAAAACAAAAATACGAAGATTTTAGAGTTACCGACTTTAGAAACCGATTTTTGCTTTTCGGTAATATGAGAACACGAAACATAGTTTATTCGGAGTCCCACAGATGGCGCCAACTTGTTGATGCATAATTTGGTCGGGCCGGTCCTGACGACTCTCCTGGTGCCGTTCGTCGTCTTCCCATGCCTTAAATAGTGCTGCCAACAAAGAAGAACCGGTTAGAAGGGGACCCGAGACCGGAGCTTGGGATCCACCCTCCGACGGTCAAGTCAGAATAGTATAAGCATGTTATATAAAGAGGTGATAGAGAATAACATGTGTAGGTAGCATGATCCTACCCGCGTATATATAATGTATGGATTAGGGTTACGTAGGATGTGGGCCACCTTTTTATTGGATTCGACCCATTCCGGACTATACGCCAACACGTTACAATTTAACTTACACCCCTTTAGAAGGCAGTTTACGCAACAAGCAGTAACTTCAAATAGACAAGCTGGATGGAGTAAGGAGAGGCAACTCACCTTACACCTTAGCGCCACGTCAGCTTTCTCTCTCCAACTTTACCGCTCACCTTTCAACCGTTTTAACACTCACCTTTCATACCAAACTCACCTTACACATCATTTTTTTATTTAATTTACTTTCATTCATAAATTAAAAACGTTAACGTAAACGTACGAAATTAATAAAAACGTAAACTAAATAAAAACTTTTATTCGTAGATTAAAAACTTGAACGATACATAAATAAATAAAAACGATACGCACCGTCTTCCATTTTCCTATCACCATATCGTACGTTCGTTTTCCGTACTGCCCTGTTTTGCTCTCTATGTACGACATGTTTTTTGGAGAAAAAAATGAGTGTTAATTTTTTAGAGAGATTGTATATAATTAGGAAGAGTTGTGTATAAAAATTAAAGAAGTAGTAGGTATTTATAGGTAAAAAAAAGTTTTTTTTTATAAACTAACGGGTGAAAACATGTGGGGCCCGAAATTAAACACTCACTTGTGGTGAGTGGTTCACCGTTCATGGAGCCACTCGCGCGTGACTTAGGGGCACCGGAATAAGGTTTTGGGAGTCACTCTCCACTTGAATGGTGAGTTTGGGTATTACTCCGCCCAGCCTAAAAGCTAATTGCATTTACCGATGTATACACAAAACTATTCGTCTGTCTGTCAAACTTTTTCCGTTAAGTAACTAATGGATATGCCTATTCTTAAACTTATGTGTCATAATCATGACTTGCTAGTCGATCGATGATAGAAGTTTTAGTTAAACCTTTTTACTAAAAACTCCCTAGAACTTGGGAGTTAGAATGTGAAATGATTGCTTTAGTGGTTTTTACTATTATGGTTAAGGTAATCATGCACATATAAAAATAAAATGACTTCAAAGGCTTTCTTAACATATGGCTTATATGATGACAGATTCATGTATACTTATCGTGATATTGGTCTTGTATTATTGAATCTTTTGTACGAGTGTCAAGAGGAGTCGAGGTAGTTTAGATTAAAACAAGAAAGATTTGATTTTACTCCGTAATGTTTCTTGACAATGTGACAATGAAGATGAGTTTAGATAGTCAACTTATCACATTCTCAAATGTTTGTCAACATACTTTTTTGAAGGCATTTGACAATACATAAAATTCAAATGTTTATCAAATGTTTAGCTCTAACGACAATAATAGTTTAACCATGCATTACACATATACAGTACAGTAAACCCTCATAAACAGAATGAGTATCATTAGTTTCTATCCCAACATAAACATACCCCTTATTCTCTTCTTCAAACGTCTTATGTTGAAATCATGGGCAGAACCAAGATTTTGAGTTGAGGGGGGCCACAATTTATTTACGGTAAATATATATAATCAAAGAACGAACAAGGATTTTAAGTTAAGGGGGCCTCACTACAAAAAAAAGTAGAATGTGTGACGATTGTTTTCCGGGCGACATTTGTCGTCCGGGAAACACCACTGAACGACAAAAGTCCGTCCGACGTGGCACCAATTCTGATAGACTTTTTAGTCAAAGTTTGAATAGAGTTCCGGGAAAGAGTGTTTAAAATTTGACCAAAATAATCAGCGAAAATCTTGGCGGCAATTTTTCCCGCTCACTTTCCCGGGTGACATGTCGCCCAGGAAAGATTTTATTAAAAAAGTTAATTCACGTGAATGATTAAGCGTAGTGATTAGTATTAATTAAAATACGTTAGAGTAGCCCGGGAAACTTTTAATTAAAATTTAACAAAAAAAATTAGCGAAACTCCTGGCTCCAATTTTTCCCGCTCATGTTTTCCGGGCGACATGTCGCCCTGGAATATTTATTTTATTAAAAAATTTAATTCTGTTTTTAAATCATTATTATTTATAAAATATATTTTATAAATAATAATTTATAAAGATCTTATAAAAATATATGATTATATTTAAAATATAATAAATACTAAAAAAAAATCGGTTTCTTGTGTGGTTTTAATATGCGTTTAACATATAACATCTAAAACTATATAGTGTGTGTAACACTTCGTTTTCTCGGTTCGTTGTGTGGTTTTAAATAATAACTATATAAAAACAACACTCCGTTTTCTCGGTTCGGTCAGGATATGCACTACCCTCTATAGTTGAACATGATATACTATATACTTTTTCAAGATGCGCATCGTCAAGTTAACTACAAAACAAACATTATTTAGTTAAAATTATATGTAACTTGTAGTAACACATTTAAGCGCACTTCAAATAGAAACGTAAACATATCGGGAAAAAATTAATCATACGAGGACTTTACATATCGTGTTTTAAAGCATACGAATTACATTTCAAATGACAAACTACTCAAAATCAAGTTTTCCATGTTATTGTAAACTTCGTGAAATGTGCTGTCTGAATAAACTGTGTGTTGTTATCCGGATGCATCATGCACTATCCACCGTGCATTGTTATCTTAACATGCAAGTGCTTGCAGTTTGAGCACTTCTACATTTCTTGAAGTTCCCAGTGAAGAGCTTGGATGTGTTGAGCTCCTAGAGGAATAGCGTGGAGGTGTTGAAGATCTTGGAGAATAAATTGAGTCGATGAAGATCCTGGAGAATAAATTGGAGTCGTTGAAGCTCCAGGAGAACCAACCAGTAGACGGATCGTTCTCTCTTTCCATAAAAAAATTTACATCCGAAAGTGTTTTCGCGAGGCGTTAAATGAGTTAAGATAATCTAAGTTTTACAGACTACACATCTATTTTATATATTACACAAAAAAAGTATGTGATTGTTCACCTTTGATCGTGGACATGCATAGTATAGTTTACCACGGGTTTCATGTTTATACGATTCTCGCAGAACTACATCTCCGGCTCCACAACGACACGTAAAAGCTTCATATGGCACCATCTTCACCATAATAATAGTGTGATATGTTTGTAGTTGTGATGGTAAGAATGTGTGTGATCTGGGGTGGTGATTGTGAGGATAATATCTTCTTTTATAGTAAAAAAATAGTTTTTTGGAGGGAGTATTTGACGGGAGTATTTGGCGGGAGAATTTGGAGGGATTTTTTGGCAGGAGAATTTGGCGGTAGTATAGGGCTACAGGAGGATTTGGAGGGATTTTTTGGCGGGAGTATAGGGCTACAGGAGTATGTGTGTGATCTGTGGGCGATTGTGAGGATAATATCCGTTGAACATCTAATGTGCAACGATAACATATCGACTCATCCGTTGAACATCTAATGTGTAACGATAACATATCAACTCATCCGTTGAACATCTAATGTGCAAAGATAACATATCGACTCATCCGTTGAACATCTAATGTACAACGATAACATATCGACTCATTCGTTGAACATCTAATGTGTAACGATAACATATCGACTCATTCGTTGAACATCTAATGTGCAACGATAACATATCGACTCATTCGTTGGACATCTAATGTGCAACGATAACATATCAACTCATCCGTTGGACATCTAATGTGCAACGATAACATATCGACTCATCCGTTGGACATCTAATGTGCAACGATAACATATCGACTCATCCGTTGAACATCGAATGTGTAACGATAACATATCGACTCATCCGTTGAACATCTAATGTGTAACGATAACATATCGACTCATCCGTTGGACATCTAATGTATAACGATAACATATTGACTCATCTGTTGGACATTAAATGTACAACGATAACATATCGACTCATCCGTTGGACATCTAATGTACAACGATTACATATGGACTCATCCGTTGAACATCTAATATGTAACGATACCATATTGACTCATCCGTTAGACGATTTAGCTTTATTAGATCAAATACGTTGATCCACTATATTGTATTGTGTTTTGGTACAAGTTGTGATGTATTTAGATAGAGTCTATATTGTGTTTATACAGGTTTGATGTTTGGTAGATTTTTTCTAGAATTTTTCCCGAAAAAAATCTAAAAATTGCCTGTTGTGCAGGCTGCATTAAAAAAAATGCAAACCTATCCCGGGCGACATGTCGCCCGGGAAAGTCAAATAAAAAAAATTAAATATGAATCCAGGGCGACATGTCTCCCGGGAAAAGTGATATTAAAAAAATCTGATGTGCAACGATAACATATCGACTCGTCCGTTGGACATCTGATGTGCAACGTTACATATCGACTCGTCGTTGGAATTGATGTGCAACGATTAACATATCGAACTCAGTCCGTTGGACATTCTAATGTGCAAGATAACATTGACCTCGTCCGTTGAACATCTAATGTGCAACAATAACATATCGACTCATCCGTTGAACATCTAATATGCAACGATAACATATCGACTCATTTGTTGAACATCTAATTGTGCCAACGATAACATATCGATCATCCGTGGGAAATCTAATGTTGCAACGGTTAAACATATCGACTCATCCGTTGAACATCTAATGTGCAACGATAATATATTGGGGATCATCCGTTGAACATCTAATTTGCAACGATAACATATCGACTCATCCGTTAAACATCTAATGTGGAATGATAACATATCGACTAATCCGTTGAACATTCTACTGTGCACACGATAATATATCGACTATACCGTTCAACATCTAATGTGCCAACGATAACATATCGACTCATTCCGTTCAAACATTAATGTTGTATCGATAACATTTCGACTATTCGTGAACATCTACTGTGCAACGATAAATATCGACTCGCATCTGTTTGAACATCTAATGTGCCAAGATGACCATATCGGACTCTCCGTTGAACATCTCAATGTGCAACCGTTGAACATCTATGTGCTACTGATAACATATTTGACTCATCCGTTTGTATTCTAATTGTGCAAACGATAACCTATCGATCATCTCGTTGGATATCTAATGTTGCCAAACGCATAACATATCGATCATCTGTTGAACATCTAATGTACAATGATAAAATATCGACGACGAGAACGGAACCGACAATATGGACAGTAGCCGGAGACCGAGCTAGGAGAACGAGAGAGACCGAGCTAGGAGAACGAGCCGAGACCGAGGCAGTTGGCGGTACGTTCTTACTTTTTTTATCCTTTTGGTATCCCCGGGGACATGTCACCCGGGAACGTTTATGTTCTTACTTTTTTTATCCTTTTGTGAATTGCGTTGAAATTGTTGTTGGAAGTGAAAATATAGAATAAGCCATTAGAATTGTTGTTGTTGGTGGGGAATAAGCTGATAAGTTGTTGACAGCTTATGCTTATCAGCATATATGTAGTGAAGTTGTGTATGGTTATGTTTGTGTTCAGCGTAAATAGGTTTTGGGCTTTTCGATCATGACCAACCCATATTCTAGCAAAATAATAAGAAGTTGATAAGGAGTTTTTTTAATTAAAATGACTCATTTTTTATATCCGAATCCTTAAGGTTTATTGACTCAAATGAGCAACTCAAATGAGTAACTTCTTAACTTTTTTTCTCTATTTTGTTTCCACAGCCGACCACAACCCGAGACAGCCCAAGACCGAGACTAGAGCCCGTTGACCAGAGGCCGTTTCCGAGACGGAGTGCGACCAACAAACCCGTTGACGTATTGTCCAGAGGCTTGTTTCCACAGTATGTTCTCGTTTAAATATGGATACGTGTATATGTTAAAGGGTTGTTTGGATTTGCTTATAATGTTTTTAAACAACTTATTATGTTTATAAGCAAATACAAACAACCCTTTAATGCTTATAAGCTGTTTTTAAACAGCTTATAAGCTGTTTAAATCAATTATAAGCAATTAAAGGGTTGCTTGGATTTTACCTTATAAACAAATTATTTATGTTTATAAGCAAATTTCAAACAACGCCTTTAATGATTTAAGTGTTTTTAAACAGCTTATAAGCTGTTTTTAAACAGCTTATAAGCATTAAAGGGTTGTTTGGATTTGCTTATAAACAACTTATTATGTTTATAAGCAAATCCAAACAACCCTTTAATGCTTATAAGCTGTTTTTAAACAGCTTATAAGCATTAAAGGGTTGTTTGGATTTCCTTATAATCCGCATATTCTTAAGTGATTAATTTGTTTTAGGAATGTTTTAGGATTTTAGTGATTAATTTTAAAAATCCCCATCTGAATTTAATCATCCTATAGAAAACCCGTCCGAAATTAATTTATTAGAATTAGTTTCGGAAAGTCCTGTTTGGGAACTGCTTTCTGAATCTGTTTTGTTCATTTAGGAGGATATGAATGCGTTATAATTAGGTTTACTATTTGAGTGATTTCGACAGTGTTCTCTTTACTCCTGACGAATATGTCTTATTAAACGCATATTTGGGGCGTTGAGGGAAACTGTTGCCGAAATTTTCTAAATAGTAAATAGGTTATAACGCATTCATATAGAGACGAATCATTCAAAGAGTGGGTTAGGATTTACCTTCCTAGTTGACTAGGTGGAACAAAACATTCGATATTCCTGTTTGGATGTGTTTTATTAAGTTGCATCATTGTAAGCCCCGACCCAAAAAATGGTAGAGTATTACCAAATATTGGTGTGACATCAAAGGCATTAATAATCATAACACAAGAATAAACAGCGAAGTCTTAAAAATAAATTACCAAAAGGGAAAAATAAGTCAACATGACTTAGGTACTAAGTCTCAAAAGATTGAGTATCTACAAACGAAATAACAAATATTCTTGAAAAGAAACAATTCATTATATCAAAAATAAGATCTCTAGGTAAGTCACACTAGCTCTCATATTGAAAGCAACCCCAGCTCCTAGCTTATGATACCTGCGAGGAAAGAAAGTGCGGTGGAGCTTACAAAGAAGACCAAGTGAACTGATTATATATATAATTCGAACGGCAAACGATAACGGAATATCAATGAGATACGATAAAAGGTGCAAAGGAATATCCACCCAAACAGATCAAGAATACAAATATAAGGTAAGACAATCAGATGTCAATTCTAGTGTAGGAAAGATGAATCAGAAATCAAATCAAGTCTAGATTACCAGCCCACAAACAGTAATCATTTCATAGTAACCATGGCAGTAGCGCAGCTACAAATTGTGAAAGAGTGGATTTGCACCCAAACATCAGTCACAATCATATCCAAATATCCTAATGTCTTCATCCATCGAATACAAAAACAAATCTAGGAGCATCCATAGGCCTTTAAACCAAATAATAATCTTCATAGTTGCTTCATTTGTAAATATCAAATGGGGGACGCATGAGACAATCAACTCACTCACACATGAGTCATGCCAAGGTGCATCAATGACAGGCCATGTTACTTCATGGTAGGAAACAAATAGTGCTTGGTTCTCAAACTGAACGGGTTCAAAGCAAGTCATATCCAAGTTCATTTCAAGGGATCATAGCAAAGTTCAATGCCAATGGTTCAAAATATCACGGTAGCATAGCAGGGTTTCAAATTAGAACAAATAACGATCATATGAGAGAACCAGATAAAAGGCTCAGAGCAAATGTAGCAAATCATAGAGAATCAACGATAGAGAGGAATATGTATGAGAAACCTTAACGATTAAGGTAGAATATCTGTACTTATTCCGAAGCAAAGTAGCAATAATCAAGAAAACAACCTCAAGGAATATCTCAAAATTCACTCCCTTTGACCGAACTAAGAAATGATGAATTCGAATTACAAACCATTCATTTAAGTTATACTTTCCATTTTTAGTAAATCTTTCCATTTTTAGTAACTTTTCATTTTTAGTAACTTTCCATTTTTAGTAACTTTCCAAAATTAGTAATCTTTCTATTTTTTCTAGTAACTTTTCCATCTTTTGTAAGGTTTCCGATGAAATTAGTAATATCATCATTTGAGATTTATTAAGTATTTTTGATAGTTTAGGGATTATACCTAACATGCAATCTTTACATAGTTAGGGTTAAATATGGACAACTTTTCATATTTTAGGGTGTTAATGTATACAAAATCAAACAATTGTCAAGTTTAAATAGTAAATATAAAGTTTCACCTTTTTATTCAGATTATAGCTTCTATTTTCTGTATTTACAAGTCAACCCTTAATTTTTACACAATTTTACATATTTAACCCTTTTTTGTTATTAATTATCTAAACATATCTTTAATTATATAATTACAAAAACAAGTCTCTTATAGATTCAAAATATGACAAATTCATACTTTATACATTAAAATACTAGCCAACACTTCCACTTTTCAGGAAATACATTTTCAGTCCCTCTATTTTAATTAATTAATTTCTAATTACTTATTATATGTAATTAACCAATTTTAATCCAAAATAATATCAATATGACATTTTATACCCCCAACTTATTTTATACAGAATATAGTAAGTATAATAACATGTTTAAAATAGGCCTCATAGCTTCAGAAATTACAAAACAAGTCCTTATAGTTTAAATTGAAAAAAATCGGATAACTCATTAAATCAACAAAACCCCAATTAAATTTTTCCCAATCACAAACACAATTATACAACACTATTTAGCATTAATGGACCTGGACAAAACTATCTCACCTAACCCAAATTTCTTTTATTCATTCTTTCTTTCCTTTTTCCCTTTATTCGAAAATCGGCAAACAAGATAAATCCCCAAATAATTATTCGAATCCTCTATAAAATTATCCAACAATTTTTCTGAGTCATATATGATATAAAAAACCTTATAAAAATATAAAATCAATTTTACAAATATTATTTGGGCCGATTTCATAATTAGCTAAAAATTAGGGTTTCGAACATGATTTAATTATTTCGACCAAAATAACATGCATGATAATTTTTCTTAAGCATAGAACGAATTAATATGATGAAAAATGAGATAAAAATACCTTTGATGATCCTTGTGATTTTATGAATTTTATGCTATATTCTGGTTGTTGTTATTCGAACCAAAATAATTACCCCGATTGAACCAAGCACTCTACAATCTTCCCACTATTTTTCCCACAATCCTTGACCTTCAAAACACCCTAGAAAATTCGTGCAAGCCTTGGAAAAATTCGAATGCCGCCTCTTTTAGATTTTAGGGTTTTCGGGATTTTTGGTTTTAGGGAATTAACAAAATAAAATGCATAGATAAATATAATGGGGTATTTGCCGCGATTGTTGTTGGGGCGCGGAGTTAAGAAAAGATATAGTTGCGTATAAGAGTTAGAGATAGTTAATTTGCCGAAGTTTATGCTTTGTGTAAGAGATCTTTACGCATATTTATTTTCTATTACAGGTGTAGAACAGGTACATTAATTAAATACAGATATTAGAGACTGCAGCTTGAGTATAGATGTTTGTATATAGAGATAGCGCGTTATTTTTCTATATATAATAAGGAAAGAGTGTATTCTAATGTGCCTTACATAAATTCATAATTGTCACATGTGGCATTTTTATACTATTCTAACATTTAAATGAGTTTTATTTAAGCATTTTATGGATTTTATTTTTTTGGGGCGTGAGGGTATTTTGGTAATTTTTACACTTGTTGAGATTTTTAGGTTTTCACATATAATAAATAATTGTATCTTAAAACGCAGGTATAGTAAATTGGAAAAGGTTGGCACTTTTAGAGAGTCATGAAAAGGCATTTTAATTATCTTATGTTTATGTCACTGCATAGGATGAGCTGTGAGGCTTCCTACGACTTTGCTTAGGAGAGTCTCGCTGAGCCTGCCTAGCATCGATGAAGTGGAGGTGAGCATCTCGACACGCAAGTAGAGAGATAGTTGGGCGCATCGTCGACTTAAGAGGCAGATAGACGGGGCGGCACCTGATACGCATACACCGGTTGTGTGAGCTATGAGGGTTTGTCGATGTACGCCGTTCGGACGAGGCGGAATGCGATGAGAGAAAGTCCCGCCCTCGCCTGCAGAGGACTCCGCAAGTGGTCGTGAGAGCGACCGCGACGGGATGTCGAAGACAAGAGTATCAGAAATGAACAGGGTAAAGACATAGACCGACTGCTGAGAAATCGCTAGAACGAGTGAGAAGACTCGCCATGATGTGGCTCGTTGTTTAGTGTAGATCGTGGTCGACAAGTCGTATGTCAGATGAGCATTTGACTCAATTGTTTGTAGTGTTCGGAGACGCGAGAGTTTGTGGGGGTTCATCTGGGGAGTGACCGGGTGCTGTGGGGATGATGAGCCGGACGGCGACGAGGATGAGGAGGATGGCGATAGTTAGAGATGTTATATATGGGTTCGTATGCTATTTTGTTTCTTCAACTATATATTGGCGACCCTTATGTAAACATTTGTTTTTCCGTACATATTATCTAGTTGATTATGACTTTGTATTTGGGATTAATGCAAGGTTTGTGACTAGGAAGCCCCGTTTTGTAACAATATTGGTTTATTAGGATTTGGACGATTTAGCTTTATTAGATCAAATGCGTTGATCCGCTATATTGTATTGTGTTTTGGTACAAGTTGTGATGTATTTGGATAGAGTTTATATTTGGTAGATTTTTTTCGGAAAAATTCCCGAAAAAATCAAGAAATTGCCTGTTGTGCAGGCTGCAATAAAAAAATGCAGACCTATCATGGGTAACATGTCTTTTTTCTTTTTTTTGCGGAAAAGTCTATAAAAAAAATTAAATATGAATCCCGGGCGACATGTCTCCCGGGAAAAGTGATATTAAAAAATGAATTCTTAATCCCGGGCGACATGTCGCCCGGGTTACCCGGCACTAAACGACAAATAACGTAATTGATAGTTGACAAGTCAACGTATATGAAACTTTTCCGATAACTGAAAAAAAATTAATTATTAATCTGATCTTAAGCGTTAATTGTTTTTATTTAAAAACACTTTTCGGGCGACATGTCGCCGGGAAGTAATCCACGTGAAATAGTTTGCCTGAAACAATGCGGGCCCCACCAAGTCGCTCGGGAAAGTATCCCTGGCGAGCTTTCCCCTTCAACTTATCCCGGGCGACATGTCGCCCGGGTTGGGTTTCCCCAGCGACAAGTCGCCCGGGAAAGCCTGAAAATATCGCTGGAGATAGTGGTAAATGTTGTAGTGGTAATTCAACTTGAAATCCACCGATTGTTCTTCGTTCAATCATTTCCCTTTACAATTCCGCAAATCTTGCTTCGTACCAACGAGTTGCTACGTACGTACCCCATCATTGAAAAAGTTCACAGTTCTCTGAAGCCTAAATCGATCATTGAAAGATTATTATTAAATAAATACAGTATAAGCTATGTACAAATGTACAATAGACAAATTTCTACATACTTGGCACTTAATACTTTGGTTGAACATATGAAACATTTTTCGAAAGAAGGGAACCATATGATATGGATCACATTGTGCATGCATGAAATATGATTCACATATGTAACTCATAAGCCTAATTTTGTATTTATATATTGACAAACAGATTATTTTTTCACTTGGCAATTTGGCATAGCAATCTTATAGTTTGACTACGTGTCAATCTTATTACAGTATTAGACACAATTAGTTATATGATCGAGTTAAATATACACACCTATTTTTCATTACGTCAAATAAATACCCTGAGTTGCTCAAATTCTCCTATGCGAGTAGACTACCAGAATTCATAATCACTCAGTAAAACACTAAGAAGTCTAGAGAGTATGTTGTAGTACTTGTGCATAAATTTATCTAGGTAAAGTTATCGAATGTCCTTTGAATGACTGAATAGTGTTTTTGTGTTTATACTTTACGCCTATCATTTTGTTACCTCATTACCTTGTATTTTCTTACTCTTTGTCCTAATCCTGTCGCATTGACACTTGCTGAAGTTAGTTGCTTTTGGTGTGGTGCGTGTTTTCGCGATTTTGTCGCAATTTCTTTGTATTTGAATTCTAATTGTGGGGTATTTGTCGCAATTGAGAAGTGTTGTGTTCGATTTTCTGCCTGTGTGTGAAGTTGTGTTGTTATATTATCGTATGCTTGTTGTGCCGTAGTTTCTGTATGCGCTGTTTTGTGGGTCGTTAGTGAGAATTTTTGATATTTTTCCTAGGTCTACGCCCTGTTTTTGTGTCTCTTCTGTGTTATATGTGCTTGTTTGGAGATGTCCTGTTCTGTTATTAAGAGAATCCAGTCTTGTCTTATTTTGTGTTGTTTGTTGTGTTGGTGCACTATGTAGGGTTTTTTTTTCTCTCTTTTTTTTTTTGATGTATTTTGTTTGTCTTTTTTTGTGAATTTTGTTATTTTGATTTTTTTTTCTTTTTTTTTTAGTTATGTTTGACGCGTTTCATCTATCTTTGTATGCATCGTTTGGTTTATCGAGAGATTTCGTATTCGATTGAGTTGGTTCTTATCATGGTCCTGTTTTTGTTTGTTTTTGTTTCAGAGTCTGTACTTATGACGGCAAACAAGATTGATGTGGTGATTGATTAATGGTTCGTTGTGAGTGTGTTTGTACTTTACTGTGTGTGTAGTTATTTTCTTGGTGTTTCATCGCTTGTATATAATATCTTGTCGACTGTTGTGGTGTTAATTGTAGATTGTCTTCTTAGAGTGTTCTTTCGTGTTTATGTTGAATGATTCTTCTTTGTTAATTTGTTTGCTTTTATCGTTCTTTTCTTTTTTTTTTTTTTTCATATTTCCCTTAATTGCTTCTGACTTTGGGTGATATGGTGTTTTCGCCTGTGCTATGTTGGATTTTAGATGATAATGTTTGCTTGTTTTTTTTCCTTTTGTGTTTTAGCAGTTGTTGTTGATGTCTGTGTTAATGTCCAGCTATAGTGAGTTACCAGATTTTTCTTGTGTTTTTTTTCTTGAGTTGTGTGGATTGCATTATATTCTTTTATTTGTGAGACAAACAGATTATTTTTTCACTTGGCAATTTGGCATAGCAATCTTATAGTTTGACTACGTGTCAATCTTATTATTAGACACAATTAGTTATATGATCGAGTTAAATATTCTAATCAATATTTCATCATAAGACAAAGAAATTAACCATGAGGGACAATTGCTCAAAGTGTACGTACTCCTTTACATGCATATATATCCTTTAGATTTTGTAGTAAGGGTTTTTTCTGCAAACAATTTTATAAATGACTTTTTATCCATGCACTGTTACATAAAATATGTATGCTTATTTGAAATAATTAAGACTACTTATTTAAGAATGATCAGGTCTAATTTATAATGAATGAAATGTTATAATGCACACAAAGTAAGATCATATGATCAGAACTTACCAGAAATGGAGAGGGAAAGAGATCGATAGCACTTCGTATATGTCACAGTTTGAGACTGAGATATCGCCAATTCATTCTTGTAAAATAAACCCGCGGACAATGCCATGTAGAGGGGAAGGAAGGATCGGTAGCAGCCTAGGAACAACAACACGAGAGGGTTCATCATATCATATCCCCTTTCCCCGTCCACATGCCTATTTACTCGTTTCCCCCATCTGGATCAGAGCAAGAGCGAAAGAGAACAAACAAAATAGAGCTAGCATCCGAAGGACACACTAGTTTCGCAATCAACTTAGATCTCAAAAGACCACGTGTTTGATCGATTTGTAAGATCACGTACCCTTTTGCAATATACAGAGAAACTTGAAAGATCTCTAAAACAAGCTATAGGTTAATGACTCAAAGATATTACTTACCTTTAATTTCGTAATGTTTGCATGTTCATCTCATTTTGTTACACGCACTAAAAAGGAGCTAGCAATGTATAGTACCATGAAATCTGAATTTCTTGTCACACCATGCACAAAATGTTAAAATATAGATTGAAATCGAAAGAATAAGATCGAAAATGTATATATAGTACCACTAAATCTGAATTTATTGTCACACCATGGAAAAAATGTTAAAATATACATTGAAATCGAAAGAATAAGATCGAAATTTCCTTTCTAATGCGTTTGATAATATTAGAATTATTTGTTAGACAATTGCAAACGCTCCTTACAAGAATCAAGTAATGCCAGGTGAATTATAAAAGCAAATGTGTTTAATGAAAGTGATATTGGCGCGGCTCAATCTGAGATCGTCTTTTACAACTTGGTAAATCCGTCTTCGGATTGAACCTGACCAACATCGCTTTCTTATCTGCTTCCCATATATTCACCACTATAATACACATTTATATTACAAGCTCTTTCATAAACAAGATAATAAGATTGATGAATGTCAATTATATAAAAAATTTAATAATAATATAAATGAACTATCATCCTTTGTAGGGAACAAACCTTTGTGGAATGAAAAAAGCTACCTTTTGTTTAATGACCTGGAGTTGCCGGGTAATAAATAACAACGACTAGAAGTTATGTGCTTCCTATGTTATTCATTATTAACCATAACCCTAAGTATAACCAAATTTAACTAAAAAAGATCTTGAGAGTTTGAGTCATAGTATATTCATGATAATACTATAAAATGAATCAAGATAAATTTTCTAGGTATTTGGAGAAAGAATTTGAATGTTACTGATTTATACATAAGAAACGATGAATAACGTTGTTCGTTCGTGATTCAACTATATGGATACACTACAACCTTATATGAAATATATATGAATCTATGCGAACCCGGTTTAAATATGCGTGATGGCAGGTTTAAACCGTGGATTAGTAAGCCAAAAAGTCAGAATCCATGACTACCCAAAAAGAAATAAAAATGAATCTATGCGATATAGAAATATACGTAAAGAAGAAGAACACTTCGCAATAGAGTTCAGTCATGCACGATGACAAGATAAGTGATCGATGTGTATAAGAATACTTAACTGTTTAGCTTATAGATATAGTGCAATGAAAGCTTGAAGGAATGGTATGTGTGATCAGGGACAGAGCTAGTAATTTGTTTCGAGTAGAAAGAGTGTTGGTTAGAGAGAGAAAGAGAAACACATAGATGGATAGATAAATAGAGATTGTTGCAAGAGAAGATTGGGAGATGGTGAGGTTTAAGAAGAGGTTCGTCTTGGGATGAGAGAGTGAATGTGGTGACTGAAATGATTTCATGAGGGAGCAAAACTTACTTTAGGTTTTCTTTTCTCATGCCTTGGTTTCTACTCATAAAAACTCGATCTCTATCTCTCATCTCTTCTGAGAACATGAAAACTCTCTAAGTTTTTAACATATACAGTACATTTCTACATACAAATTTACAAATTAATGCATTAATCATGGTCTTATTCTAATTCTTAACTGTGTAAGTATTTCTAATTGGTTCTTGGAGTTTTTCCATATTTGTGGCTCATAAGATGCTACCATATTTTATTCTATACTATATTAGTCTTGCGCATGCATGCCACCATGAAAATATTCTCTTTCAAAAGAACCGATTTTTCATATTGTATTGAGTAGCTTTAAGCCTTTTAGTATATAGCAATATTTAACAGAAGAAAAGCTAATGAAAGATCATGCTTAATTTGTACTTAAAATAATGTTTAAGGTATGATCGTCATATTGGCTTATTTGTAACCTGTTAAGCATGCAAGATTATTCAAGGGAATGATGAGTTATTTGTACCAACTTTTAGATTAATATACATATGTTCGTACATGTGGCTTAACTTTTCATATACTAGAATACATTAACTAACTAATTAAAGGTAGTATAGCTGTATAGATACATTACATTAACTAAGTAACCGTGTCCAAAAGTCATCTCAGATAAAAGAAAACTGAAAACCAAACTAACAAGTACTGTACTTGTTTAGGATACTTTTTGAAAATGTGAACAATTTTTTACCTATCTAAGCACATATGTTTAGTTAAGCAAATGTTTAGGCATGTTTTGTTTTTCTTTTAACAACCATTTAACACCTGCATGTACTTTTCGATGATCAAACAGTAAGGTAACATCATTATCTTTCACATATTGTCCTTAGTGCGAGGCCAACTATGAGTCATTCAGCGTACGTTGACAAGAATATAACGTACCATCCTAGCGGCTACCTTTATTTTTCGATACTACTGTAATTGGATATATGAAGTAGCTAGCTAGGGTTTATGAAAGGATAGTAGTAATATGTATAGAGAGACAATATGAAGAAAAGAACATTCATTCATGGCATGATTCAGTGTGTGTCAGAGAGTGTAAGTGTGTGTGTGTTGGAAACAGGAGTGCAGAATGCAGGGAATGAATTGAAGTGTAGAAGTGCCACACACGCACACTCACTTGCGGAGACACCGGCGCCAATACAGGTTATTCTTGTGTTCTTTTAAGCAGACACTCTTCTTGGTCTTCCCTACACTTTATTCATTTCTATTCTTACTTTTTTTTTTATTTCCAAACTGTAACTAGTTCTTGTTTGTATAGTACAGTAGAAGAAGAGTAGCAAGATTAACAATTATATAATGTCCATCTCTATAAAACTCTAGCTAGCTCATTGGATGTTGTAACAATAGGTATTTTTTTTTTCTTTTTTACAATATTTATAGGGTCATATTGTCTTCACATCACCTGCCTCTCACATTTTCTATTGGAAAATGTTAGATCCACAAAGAAACTCTTATAAATTTTTTTACAAAATAAAGTGTTTTATTTTGAGTGGTATGTTCAAATTCACTTTTTAATTCTCTCTTTTATATGCATCCATTAGTTAAATGACACATTATTTTGTGGATAATTTTTTGTAAATCTTTTGTGGTTCTAGCATTCCTCTTTTTTATCATCCGTTTTATTGATGAAACAAGATAATTTTAATGTTTTTTTTGTTTTATATATTTTGGCTTTTACTATTTTGACTTTATAATTTATGCTTCGCATTTTTTCTGGTAGTTTTACTCATTTATTGACAGAACAAAGACAATGTTTATGGTTTTTTGCTCTGTATTTTTTGTATTTTAATACTTTTGACTTATCAAATTTTATAATTTATGTTTTGTTTTTTTATTTCGCAGTTTAATAATAAAAACAAAATTATAAAAATAAAATTATTATAATAATTAAAAAAACTTGATAGTGTGTGAAACCTATTTTGATAGTGCGTGAACCCACAATCCCTATCAGCAGTCACCTTGTCACCATTGCTAACTCAGTTTTGTCTCACTACAACCTTTTTCATGACCAAGTTAGTATAATAAGGCGACTTTGATCATAACAAAAACATACCAATTTAAAAACAAATATACCTTACAAAAATAACTAAAGGGGTGTTAGATATCTTTGAATGGTGTAGTTCAAAGGACAAATTTGAATCGGTAAGCAATGGAATTGTTTGTTAGCAAATTTTCATGCGCTGTATCATTTTAAATGGCTTTTACTCATTGTGGACGGTGGGCATGCAATGTCATTCAGCAACCATATTTTCTCAATATTGCCCTATCACATAGCTCCATATCACATGGTCCATATGAATTAAAGTTTAACTATTTCTTAAATCCATCTAATTGTTTAACGTTGACACTAGCAAATTCTTAAATGTTACATTATTTTTAAATCAATAATTAAATTTTAAAATATAAGAAAAAAGCTAGATAATTAGATTTGTAAAAATAGGACATGAGAGCATATTTCGATTAACAAAACTGACGACAAAACATCATTCTTTATATTATTATTTTAATTAGCGTTTTTCTTAACAATATCTATGCACTTATGTCTTATGAGGTTAAAGTGGTAATTTTATGTTATTCAGATCCTTCATTCAGCACGGTTAGCAAACAACCTGTTTTTATTCAGAAGCAAGTTCACACAGAGCATGTGAATCATTCAGGACGATATATGATTCAGCGCTAAATCATTTTATTTTATCAACAACCGTAAAGAACACACACTCACACACAACAAATAGGGAGGACTTAGGCGTGCAGTCGACCGAGTCTTGCCTAAAATCCCTTGAGAACACGTCCTTCAATTGGGGGTGTAATGGAGATGACCAAGTGTGACGGAATCCATAACCGAGTAGATGACCATCCATTAAAGATGGTCTTATATCCTCACAATTTAGATGTCAGTTTTTAAATGCGTAGCTTAGTTGAGTCTGAACAAGATTGCCATTACTAGAAAAATAGTCATGTTTAAATAGACGGACACTCGTTATCTTTAGCGGAGTGGTAAGTGAGTTTGGTTATTGTCTTTTGTTAGAAAACAAGCAAAAGAACCCGCGCGTTGCGGCTGGGCTAATTTTTTCTCGAATAATATTTTTTTTACGTTTCGGGGGGTTTTGTTTTTTATTTAGGTGCGATGCGTAATGGAGGGAGGCAAGTTTTAAAATTTTTCTTTTTTTTGTATGAATTCGGGGAAAAAAATTTTGCGTTGGGACGGGCCTAATTTTTCCCGAAATATTTTTCTTTATTTGGGACGGTTTTGTAAATTTTTTTACGGAATTTTTGTGAAGAAAATCGAAAATGAGTATAATAAGGTGAGGGTCCGTTTTTCTATTTATTATTTTGTTAACTTTGACGCCAGATTTAGCTATTTTTATGGGTTTTTTTTTTTTCGGCTAATTTTTTCCCCCGGATATTTCCTTTTTTTTGTAACGATTCGGGGAATTTTTTTTTTTGCTTGGGACGGGTTAATTTTTTCCAGAATATCTTCTTTTTTTGGACGGTACGATAACTTGTTTTTGTGGGGCCAGTGAATGTAAAAAAAGTTGTAAACAATAAAAACTATGACGTGTTTCTTTTGTAATTTTTTAACGGGATTTTTTTTTTATGATAAGATAAATCGTAAATAGTTATAAATTGAGGGAGCCCGTTTTTGTATTTTTTATTTTACTTTGGCACATTCTTATCGAATTTTAGGCTATTTGTCGACAAATGTGAGTATATGATAAATAAATAAATTATAATATTTTATATGGGCATTATTGAGTGTTGGGCCTCATTGTTTAAAAGTGTTTTTTTTTGCTGATATGGTTTTTTTTTCTAATATAATGGGTTGTACGTTTGTGACCATATCGGTGTATTTTAAAGTTATTAGGAATCAGAAGATATTTCCGCTGGTATTTATTTTATCTCTGAGAATAAATCGTGCAACTTTTAGTAATAATTTAATTTAACCGTCCTACTTATGTGCATACAAATTAAAAAAGAAAAAAAAAAAAAAAATAAAAACAAAATCGGGCCTGCCTCAAAATTGGGGTAGCCCGTTACTGTAGCGAACGGCCCACATCAAAACGCCTGCGTTTTTGTAGTAATTTTTTTATATGGCTTATGGTGGTTGACTATGTTTGAAGTGTATTGTTTTTATTTTTGCTATAAGGTGTTTTTTTTATATAATATAAGAGGGGTTGATACTTGAGTGACCGATCATCGGTTATTTTAAGAGTTATTATAGGTATCGAAGATGTTGTCCGCGGGTATATGTTTTTATCTGAATACAACAAAACACTTTTGTAATATTTTTTTAACACCTACTTTGGCATAATACAAATAATAAAAAAAAGACTAGAAAAATAACAAAATTGGGCTGACCCAAATGTGGTGAAAGGCCCGTTACAGTCGCAAACTCACAACGGCACCGTTTTCTTCAACAAATGGTGTATATTTATAATGAGTTTTAGGAGTGTGATGATAATCTGGATAATCATATTTGAAATCGTGTTGAATTCACATCCGTATAAAGTATTTCGACCTATTGCCTATTGGTGCTTGGGTATCACGAAATCCTTATCGGGATAATTAAAGAAGAAAACACTTGTTTATAGGCACATGAGAACAAAACATGAACAAAGATAAATTGTATGAATTTTCGTATGTTTATGTGCGACAAATTTCTGTAAAAAACAGAAAACCATATGAGATTAATACTAGGATAAATCGGTTAAAGTCAGTTAACAAACCTTTTCACTCAACAAGACGTTAAGCGCTTCCCCTTGGCCTCGCAAGGGGGCGCAAACCCCACCTATTGACCATTCCACCCTCCGTTCATTGATTTGTCGTGGTGCGCAAACAGACATTAGTTTCAATCAGAGTGTGACACTTTCACACTTCTTTAACCTTCCGTATCCGAGGCCTAATAAGATAACCCCATTGGTCCTCAATTGTGAAAATCTTCCAAGATGCTAAAATATCACCAACCATCTTTCACATATTGATCAATTTGAGACGGAACGAGTGACCGACATAGTGTTTCATTCATATAGTATTTTTTCAAATAATAAGTAGCTAAGGAATATCCATCCGTCATGAATTGGTCGATTTTATTATCAACTTGAAAATGCTTGACTTTTTTATGTCTCTGGATTCTTGCCGGAGTTCTGAAAAAGTCTATCGTTAGTCAAAGATAGTGATATTTATCTAAAATTCATGAAGAACGTTTTTTATATATTAGCATTGGTTTTATTCTTTACAAATACCTAAACAAATCCTCTATTTTAACTTAATAAATATTGTGCATGCACTAAGTCAAAGATAAAACAAGGGTGATATGAGGTGGGTTTCCAACAAGGGATCATGTCGAAGATGCGTTGAAACAAATTCATTATAAAACTCGACCTTAAAAACTTAAAACTTAAGATCGGTTATCATGTACACCTCATTCTAACTTTTAACCCCTAACCGTATGCTTACTTTTCGCTTTGTTAATGTTGTGTATTCATATATGAGTAATAGGATGTGTGATGATAATCTTGGATATCTTATTTGAATCGTGTTGAATTCACTTTCCGTATAAAGTATTTCGACCTTATTGCCTATTGGTGCTTGGGTATCACGAAATCCTTATCGGGATAATTAAAGAAGAAAACACTTGTTTATAGGCACATGAGAACAAAACATGAACAAAGATGAATTGTATGAATTTTCGTATGTTTTGTGAGACCATAATTTTCTGTTAATAAACAGAAAACCAATGAGAGTTAAGACGGTTAAAAGCGGTTAAAGTCGGTTAAAAACCTTTCACCAACAATGACGGTTAAGGCGCTGCCCCTTGACCTCGCAAGGGGGCGCAACCCCCCTTGACCCCTGCATATTTGTCGTGGTCGAAAACACATTAGCTCAACGAGTGTGCACTTCACACTTCTCTAACTCGTATCCGAGCCTAATATGAAATCCCATTGGTCTCTAGTAAATCCAAGACGCTAAAATCACCAACATCTTTCACATATTGTCTTTGAGACGGACGTGTGGACCGACCATGTTTTTCATTCATTAGTATTTTTCAAATAATTAGACTAAGAATATCCTTCCGGCATGGATTGGTCGGATTTATGATCGATCTTGAAAATGCTTGTACTTTTTGTCTCTGATTTCTTGCCGGAGTTCTAGAAAAATCATCGTTGTAAAAGATATGATATTATCAAAGTCATGAAGAAATGTTTTTATATATTAAGATTTTTTTCTTTCAAATACCAAACCAAAATACAAATATTGCATGCACTAATCAAATATACAAGGTGATATGATGTGGGTTTCCAACAAGGGATCATGTCGAACATGCGTTGAAACAAATTCATTTAAACTCGACCTTAAAACTTAAAACTTAAGACGGTTAGTCATGTAAACTCATTTCTAACTTTTACCCCTAAACCCGGTATGCTTACTTTCGCGTTTTGTTAATGTTGTGTATTCATATATGAGTAACATGAATCTATCTCTCTTCCCAACTAATATTAATAAGCTAATAACACATATACTTAGATGCATGAAAAATAGGAAAAAAGAACATCCCAAGATGACTCCTTTATTTTGAAAGAATTTTTTTGGGAAGCCCAAAAGGGACTTTTTATTTCAAGGAGGCCCATCTCATGATTTGGGGCGATAAGTTCGCATGCCACTAAAAAAACAGATTCTCACGCCTTAAAAAAACACTAACATTTCTTATTTAATAATTCACCCTTTTTGTGTGTTTTAATTCACATTTCTTGATCAATAACTAACTTGTAGTCCATTCTTACCATCTAGTTGAAATTTGTTTCATGTTAATGACATTTCAACTAATAAAATAAAAAAATATCATGTTGTTTTTACCATTTTAAAACAATAAAAAATATATTTGATGTAACTTCTTGTTGATTCTAATGTTTCTCTTTTTAAAAGGGGGTCAAAAGGTTGTTTGCTTCCATGATATGATTCTTCTGATCATTATTAAGAGGGCCCAAAAGTAAAAAAAAAATGTTTAAGATATTGTAACTTTATTATGTCGGGAAAACCTTATGTTACATAATTAAATCGGGAGCCTATATAATAAATCTCACAAATGATGAACTATACCAATGTTAATTATTTTTTGTTTTGAGAGTTGTAAGCAAGACATCTTAGCCATTTTCTTTTTATATATTTAGTATATAGACGAGACTAAATGATAGTACAATATACATAAAAATTGTTGATTTTCAAGTGACTAGTATAATATTGGTCATTGGGGCAATTTCCGGTCCATGTTCTTCTACTTTTTGGCGAATCCCACTCTCAAATGGTTGAGGCAAAGAGACACAAATGATTATTATTTTAAGATTTAAGAGCAAGTTGGGTCATATGTTTAACCTTTTCATTTGGGGTATGTTGGCTTTCTTTTACAACCAAACCAAACATAACTTTTTTACATTTTCATGCATCATGATAAAGGCATAAGAATATATGGAACAAACACCACATAGAAAGATTGTTTTCTTTTTCAGTTATTCTTTGAATTATATAGTTTTTTAATCTGTTTTGCAACCACCTTTTTTGTTTGATAACCAGGGTGTCGGACTTGACATTGCAAGCCGACTATTCCGAGGGCCGACTATCCTTTTTAATAGCCCGGAGTCAAGGCATGTAAACCTCCGTTGCCAACGAGGGTTTTGCAACCACTTTGTTTAACAAAATTTAGGTATGCATTATTTCTTATAAGCTTTTAGCAAACCCGAAACATATGGAACCTGTTAGCTTTAATTAGAACCTTTTCTTGGTGTTTATATTTGACCCTCCAGCAAGTATATGAAACCTTGCAAAGGTGCTTGCAATGGCTTCACTAGCAGGTGGCAAGAGTGATGTTTCGCAGAAGGCTTGCATGACATCATAGTGGCAAATATGTGCTTGCCGTGGTACCAATATGACACATTTGACAAGTCGATTCAACTTTGGATGGATTGTACTATCATGACAATACACATCCTGAGGGTATTAAGTTATTAACAAATTCACTTGATTAAGCCGAACAAAAGGGAACAAGTAGAACCTGTTAATCTGTGATACAGAATGATATATATCATGGCGATTAGTAAACATATACCAGATACCGAAGCCTCTTACTAAATCATGCAAGTACGATTAGATTAAAAGGGAGCAGAAAGAGCTTATATAAGCGGTCTTATCATATAATAGTATATTCTTGGTCTCTCTATAAGTTCATATTCTTCCATTTTTGTTGTAAGGTGTTCGCATAGCGACTACTATCAAATGTGCCTCCACTGTGTGCTAAAATCTTCCACCATTGATGCTTTCATATCACAATATATATTTCCTACTGCTTCCTGAGAAAAAATTTAGTTGAAAGTTGAAACATAGTTAAAGGATGAATACAAAAACTTATGAAAAGGGTGAAAGTCAGGAAACTGTCAATTAACTTTAATATTTTTACCTCATGTGTCGTCATGGCTTAGTTTGTCGTTGGGTTCCCATATTTTTTCCATTTTTCTTGAGCTTCTCTTTAAGTATGTCGAGTTTCTCTTCAAATTCCTTGAGTTTCTCATCACATGTTGCAAAAAGATTCGGAATTGTTTTACCAATTCAATGTTAGTGGACTCCACCTTTTTAAGTTGTTTTGTAAGACCTGTAACTGCATTTGTGTGTGCTCGAGTTGGTTTGGCAGAAACAGTACTAATTCATCCCCTTTAGCAACATTCTCAACAATTTCGTGTAGAGTGGATAACTCATCCGACAACCGCTCTTCATTTGCTGCAGCGGTATCTGTACATGAACATAATTGATTATGTAAAGCTTCTAGCTTTGACTCAAGTTTTCTTAATTTATCATCCTTTCCCTTCAATATGCTAGACGTGTCCTTGTCTTTTCTCTTGAGATCTCTAAGCTTAGAAGACAACTCTCCTTCCCGTTCACTGTGTACCTTCTCAACTCTATTACGCATCATTAAACCTTTCAACTAACGCTTTGTCTCGAGACAAAGAAGCCTCAAGTTCACCAACCAGTGAATCTTTAGAAGAAGCGGCGTGAGTCAAGGCAACTATCTTGTCAAGATACCCCTTGATACTGGAACTCTTCACATTAATGACTACATCCTTATGCACAATCATTTGCAGCATCTCACTTTTGGTGTTTTAAAGCTCTGAAGATAAGCGTTCAATCTCCTCATCCTTTGCCAATATAAACAAAAGAAGTTTATAAACATATGGAATCCCAAATACCCTCTTAACTTATAAGCAGAAAACATTAGCAGTCTCAAACACCCTTTTAACATATAAGCAATCCTAAACACCCCCTTTGCTTAAAAGCAAACCCCAAACACCCTCTTAACGTATGGGAAATCCTAAACACCCTCTTAGCTTATAAGTAGAATACATAAGCAATCCCAGACACCCTTTTAACTTATAAGCACAAAACATAACCAATCCCACACACCCGCTTAACTAACAAGCACAGAACACAAGCAATCCCAAGCACCCTTTTAACTTATAAACACAAAACACAATCAATCCCAAACACCCTTCTATGAAAACATAATCAATCCCAAACACCCTCTTAACTAACAAGAACAAAACATAAGCAACACTCTTAACTTATAAACAGATAATAAATAAGAAATATTATCAGCTCTAGATGAATCTGATGCTTATAAGACTTAAGAGAATCAAACTTGTCTTGAAGAACTGAAGTGCTTAATATTTGTGTTCCGATATCATCAACTGAGCATGAAGTGAGCTTTTTCAGTCTCAGCTTGATCAAAAAGTTCTTTCTAGTATTCGTTTGAGATGAATCGTGCGAGCATGTCAACATAACTTTTACCCGACAAGTGGTACGACATCTTTGCGAGCAATTACATTTTCATTTAACCCATCAAGTCTCAAATTTGTTATATTGCACATCTACTTTTCTTAAAGAAACATCAAAACGAAAATAGGTCAAGTGGGTCGAATAGATCGACTCTTTAGACAAGTACGTATGCATTCCAATGAATCTAATGATTAGAAATATAGATTATTGCAGTAACAATGTTTTGTAATCTTAGATAGATAGACAATCTTGTTTGGTCGTCCCGACCTAACCCAACTGGCCAACTGTTCCACCTCCACTTAAATATCAACAGTATATAATAAGCTTTTCGTAAATGACCAATTTCACCCACTTGTACTTTTTAATGTGAACAGGGGCATTTGCACATCTACAGATTCTGTGACAACGTGTGGACATTCATTCTTCAGGATGCTCTTATCAAGTATGACGAATCCAAGGAAAATGTTAGTCCAGTTAAGATAGTGGCATGTGACTCAAAGCAGCTTATGTAATGAGACGTGGTCTGTTGGTTCTGCTGGTAAATGTTAATGTAGTATAAAATATTACGGGGTTTATTTCTCTGTTGTACTTTCATAGAAAGAAATATGGAAACAAAGTGATTTGAACAATTTTTGCACAAACGAAGTTGTGTGATTCTGGTTGAAAAGAAAACATTTTTCACCAACTATATGAAAAGATTGCTAGAGAAACGTGCAATTTTCAGAACAGTTTCTCTTAAAGAGTTGTCCGTGAGACTTGGCCAGTTATCAGTAAGTGTCTGTCATTCATCACTTGCCCAAACAGGCTTCATAATCATACGTAAGCCAAAATTCAGTGGATCCACAAATCAGTGGAATTAAGATGGTTTAAGCTTGAGTGACATAGATCTTTATTAAACACGGTTAATAGATTCTCAAAACTTTTAAAGTTAGATATGAAACTGCGTAAGGTTTTTCCATATAGTTTCTACTCCAACTCAAATTAGGTTAACATGGTTTGTCTCTAAACACACTCTCACACACACACAAAAAAGAAGTAAAACCGTATTTTTCATGGTGAATCTTCGACAAACTTATCCCTATACGTTTAGTTTATAGTCTCAGTTAAAGAAAATCACAGTGGCGGACGATATAAAAACTCAATAAGTAGATTATGGAATATCAAAACCAGGATTGATAACATCCCATAAAAGAATGTCCTCTACCAAAGTAAAGGCTCGTCAAAGGGTTGCAAGTGAGTATCAGCTACATAAACGGCATTATATCTAAAGTGGCACCTAAACCCAATTAATTAAAAAGTCTATATGACAAGCTCAACCACATGTTCAGATTCTTCCATCTTTATAAGATGGTTGAACAAAAATGAGCCAATTGTTAACATATATAATTCATTGCATTCACTAAACCAGAACATCTTTTTTAAGCCAATGTCAATAACAAACACACATAAACATGTGATACACACTTCCTTGCTAAATTTGCTTATAACTATCAACTACGGACTCATCACTAATTAATAAATTAAAAAACTCTGTAGCTGTCCATATAATTATCACATGAAATAAGATCTGAACCTTTACGAAACTGGAAACCTGTAGCTTCCAAACGAGAGAGAGCCTACCAATCGAAAGAGAACGTTATTATTTTTGTTCAATGTGAATAAACGGATATTAAAACTAGCAATCACACCCCCTTAACAACAAACATACACACACAAACAAAGTGGGAATAAAAATATTACCTCTAAACAATTATGGCTCCCAAGTGCAATCTCATTGACATGGCCCAGACTTGATAAAAGTCCTCTAAGCAATTCTTCTTCTATATCTTCTCGATGTCGTCCAAGTTGATTCGCAAAAAGGTTACTACCCCGGTAATTCAAGTCAGCTTTGACTAAGGAAGATACATCTAGCAACAAAAACTTCTCGAAGCACATCTTTCCTTTGATTGTTAGTGACAACGTATAAGGAGCATTAATTTTGAAAGTATCTATATAGTCCGCCCCAATGTCGTCACGTCTATACCTAGTATTGTAGTCGGTCAACACCAAGTTCTAAAATCTCTTTGAAGTAGTATCAATCCGCCCAACATCACTACAATATTCCAACTTCAAAGTTTCCAAACAAGGACTTCCGGATAATATTTTTCCAATTGAGTCTCTAACTAGTTTCCCTGAATAAATACTCAAGAACTTAAGTTTATCCCAACAAATATTACCATTAGGAGGATTTAATTTACAACTCGTCAAAATTATCATACGAGTAATACATGAATTGTTGAAAAACAACTCATCATCACAGATAAACTCTCCTAGTGTATAATCACATAACCATAAATCAACCTCTTGAACGTTACGAGTAATTGCATGACGAATCCAGCTATTGATTTGCGACGTAAACCATGAAGTGGTAGTATCATTACTAGCATATTCAAAATGGAGTGTGAATTTGTTGAGGTTCACATCGGTAGGACACTGAGTTAGGGTTTTACTCATACGCGAAACATAACCAGTGTAATCAGAACTGCTATGACAGATTTCAAGATTAGGAAGTTTAGTCCAAAGATGTTGCCATCGTTTGGAGATAGTAATTGTTGTTTTAATAACCTCTTCTGTGGTCATTAATCTCTCTTCTTCTTTTGGGGGACAATCGTAGTCTATGAATGTGACTTTGATTCGAGAGATGATTTCGAGTAATAAGCAATCTGGTTTCTATCTTCTTCGGCCATGATTTTGATTTAATATGGGATAATTTTATGGCAAAATTTAAGGTTATGAAATTATGTTGCATGGGTGTATTTATAAACGGGTAACGTGGAGCGTAAGTAATAAAGAAGCACTTTAATCCATAAACACATTATAAATACAGCGTATTAGCAATTTGAGTGTTAGGATATAAGCAAAGGATGAGCAGTTCACTTAAACCCATATACTAAAAACTAATTATTTGTTAAAATGCAACTCATATAATCAGTTAGGGTGTGTTTAGATAAGCTTATTTCAACAGCTTAACCATTTTTAGGTAAATGAGCCAACAAGGGAAACACATTCAAAACAGGAAAAGAAATAAGTTTAAATGAACAACATCTACTCATAGCTTGGTCAAATTACGAGTCTACGCTATTTCAGCATGAAAACTTATAATCTACGGTTTAAATTTTCATCCGAGTGTCTATTGTCGTTAACACGTCATCTATTAAGGGGTTGTTTGTTTTGGCTTATATGTAGGCTGAGCTTATTTGATTTCGGCTTATATGTAGGCTTATGAGCTTATTTGATTTCGGCTTATATGTAGGCTTATGAGCTTATTTGATTTCGAGAAAAAAAATTAACTGGCAACATGTCGGGTAGTCAGAGTGAGTCGTGTGCGATCACATAAATACAGTATATTGTTAATATATCAACTATTTAAAGAAGCATAATGATATTTTTTATATACTAAAAAATCAACCATTTCTAAAATAATTAGAAAGTTTTGTAGTATTAGTTTATTAGCTTTTTATGATGAAATAATTTATCGTTAACTTTTACTATACAAAATGAAAATAAATATACAATTTACAGCTAAAACTATAGTGTTCAAATTAGGGGTGCGCAGGAAACCGAAAAACCGAACCTAAACCGAAAAGAACCGAATAACCGAAACCTAAAAAATGGAAACCGATTGAAAAACCGATGGTTCGGTTTTCGGTTTTTAAAAAAAACCGAAGTTTTTTGTTCGGTTTGGTTTTAGCATTTAAAAAAACGATATAAACTGAACCGATCTTTATAAACATGGAAACAAAAATAATTTCTAATCGAAGCTAAGGGACGATGAATATGCTCCGCTAGATTAACTATATCATGTCGAGTAACTACTTTTGTTTCATATACTTCTTGAACATGCCATTTAGATTAACTCTTCTAGGAGTTTTTTGTGTTCATTAGGTTTTATCGTTGTTATTGTGTTGCTTTATAACACATAAACAATTTTTTTAGGATTTTATATGGTCATTTGTTTCTTATTATCATTGTTGTGTTTTTTGTTTTTCATGTTTGAATTGTTTCTTTAAAGCTTTGAAGGTGTTGGTTTATGGTATATTCCAAATCGACTTCTTAAAAGTAAAGCTTGATAAATCGTATAGAAACCGAAAAAACCGAAAAACCAAACCGAAAACAAAAAAACCAAACCGATACAAAACCGAAACCGAATGGTTTTTAAAAATCAAAAAGCGAAATTTTTCGGTTCGGTTTTGGTTTTATACAAAAACCGAACCAAACTGAACCATGCTCGCCCCTAGTTCAAATTGCAATAACCTATGTAGAACTTTGTTGCTTCGCAAATATTATTTGTTTATTTTATTATCAAAAAGGACAGTATCACATTGGAATAATAAAAAACTCAATTTACTAGGCAGAGCATCTTTCTCTTTCTTTAACCATCCCATCTTCATCTCTTTTGTTCTTCTTCCATTTTTCTTCTTCTTCCATTTTTCTTTAAGCTAAAAGCTAGGGTGGTTGGGCCGGTTGAGGGGGGCCGAGCACCCGTCAGCCCCCTACTGGCTCCGTCTCTGAACTTATTACTCGTATACTTAACTTCTTTTTTGAACTGGTATACTTAAGTTCAATGGCAATGTGATGAGAGGTGGCAAAACGGGTGGGTCGGGCAGGTTCATGCAACGAGTCAAATGGACAAGGGTCAAACGGGAAAAAAAAGGATACCAAAAGACTAATATTTTTTATCGACAAAAAGTTTTTCTCGAAAAAGAAAAAATAACAACTAGTATTGTATGTTTTTATACGTTTTAGCACTTTTTTTACGTTTTCTACGTTTTGTATGATTTTGTATATCAAAAAACATACAAAAGCGTAAAAACGTAAAAAAAAATGTTTGAAATTTAGTGAATAGTAATATCATCACTTTTTATACCGAAAAATATCCTATTGACAAAAATATTGACCACTTTTAAGCTTCGCTAGATCTTTACGGATGACCAAATATTAGTGTCCATGTACTATATTGTATAATATGTATACCTAAAGACATCGAACCATATACGGGATGATAGCAATGACTAACGAAATGTTATTGCCCCAACCATAGTAACATATATAGAACTGTAATTTCCCCAATAACTGAACCTGAAATCATAAAAGATTACATAACTTCACAATGTGTCGGTCACAAAATTTGTCACTAATAATTTTGTACTATTACGATGAGAAAAACCGAATGATTATTTACCAAACATTTAAAAAAGAATTGATGTTTTGAAACCCGGTTCGACCCGGCCGGGATTTGGTTTTTTCATGTTTTTTTATAAATAAAGTAAGTTTTTTATATATATTTGCAACTTTATTTTATTTGTTACATGTTATATTTAGTAGTAAATCGTTTTTAGGCTAAATATAAGGTATATTCATTATTTATATATATAATTTTTTGTGTTATTGCAAATATTATTATTTTTTATTTTTTTTTAAAACCGAGTTGACTCGGCGGACGAACCGGTTGAACCGGTAACCCGGTGACTCGACCGGGTCGATTAGAAACCCGGTTTTCAAAACATTAACTAAGATAACAACGTGTGGGGCCTATGATGACAATATAATATGTTACAGGCGTCCCAAATCGAGTGAACACAACTCGGGATGTCCTGTCCAAAATTGATTTGCTATTGGACAAGGGGGAGGGCAACTCGACTCTTATTTCTAAACGCATGGAGGTCCTTAAATCAATTCAGGACTTTGTCAAATTAGACACGATGGAGTTGGCTCAAAAAACGAAGATCAAATGGGCGATAGAAGGAGACGAAAATTCGAAGTATTATCACGGGGTTCTAAATAAAAAACGAAACCAACTTGCAATTCGTGGTATCTTGGTGGAAGGTAGATGGATCGAATCTCCTATTCTAGTAAAAGATGAGTTTCTCTCTTATTTTGCTAGTCGTTTTAATAAGCCTCCTGATTATCGTCTTCATATCGATTTGGACTTCCCGAATAAATTGAGCCTCGAACAACAAATGGTTTTGGAAATTGAGGTTACTCGAGAGGAGATCAAGAAAGCGGTTTGGGATTGTGGGGTTGATAAATCGCCTGGACCTGATGGTTTTACATTTGGCTTCTATCGTCGATATTGGACTTTTCTGGAAAATGACGTGGTAGAGGCGGTGTTATACTTCTTCAATCATGGGCAATTTCCTAAAGGTAGCAACTCATCGTTTATCACTCTAATCCCAAAGACTCAAGAGGCTAAAATGATGAAAGATTTCAGACCTATCACTTTAATTGGTAGTTTATACAAGATTATTGCCAAGATTTTGGCAAACCGTTTGGTGGTTGTTTTGGAAGACTTAGTATCCGATGTTCAATCAGCTTTTGTGGCGAAACGGCAGATTCTAGATGGTCCATTCATTTTAAATGAGTTATTTCAATGGTGTAAGATGAAAAAGAAGCATACGATGATATTTAAGGTAGACTTCGAAAAGGCATATGATTCGGTCCGTTGGGATTACTTGGATGACGTTTTAAAAAGGTTCGGATTTGGTGAGAAGTGGTGTGGTTGGATCCAAAATTGCTTACTCTCTTCCAAAGGTTCGGTTATTGTGAATAGTATTCCTACTAAGGAATTTCAGTTCCATAGAGGCCTAAAGCAACGTGATCCTCTCTCGCCATTCTTGTTTCTTTTGATCATGGAGAGTCTACATATCTCGATGCAAAGAGTGGTGGACGCAGGCTTATTTAAAGGTATTCAGGTTGGTTCTTCTCTTCAAGTTTCTCATCTTTTCTATGCGGATGACGTGGTTTTCATGGGTCATTGGAGCGAAGCTAATATTGATACTATTCTTCGTGTGTTGGACTGTTTTTATCACGCTTCGGGTTTACGGATAAACATGCTCAAAAGTAAACTCATGGGGATTTCGGTTTCTAGCGAAAAGGTAGATCAGGCAGCAAAGAAAATTAGATGTGCAATTCTTCAAGTGCATTTCTCGTATTTAGGTTCCAAAGTTGGCCGCCTTATGTCTCGGATTCAATCGTGGAGCGAGATTGTCAATAATATTTTAACTCGTTTATCTAAATGGAAGTTGAAGACCTTATCTATCGGGGGAAGGCTAACTCTTCTGAAATCTGTCCTAGGTTCGTTGCCAATATACCATATGTCCTTATTCAAAGTTCCAGCGAAGGTTCTTCTCAATATGGAATCCATTAGATGTCATTTCTTTAATGGTATCGAGCATAACGGAAAGAAGCCAATATGGGTTAAATGGAATAAATTTTTGGCTTCTAAAGAAAAGGGAGGTCTTGGAGTTTTGAGTTTCTATGCTCTTAATAGAGCTCTTTTATTCAAATGGGTTTGGCGTTTTTGCATACAACAATCAGCTTTATGGACCAAAATTATTAAAGGGATACATGGAAAAGACAGAAAGATTGGTAAACATGTTTGAAGCCACCATCCGTCCTTATGGTTGGATATCGTCAAGGAGGTTCAACATATTCAGAGGCAGGGGACTGATTTGATGGGATTCATTCACAGAAAGATGGGCAACGGGGTAGACATTCGGTTCTGGTTGGACAAATGGAGGGGAGACAACACTTTCCAATCTAACTTTCCCAGAATGTATGTATTGAAGACTCAAAAAAATATTTCAGTGGCATTGAAGTTATCTCATGATGATCTTTTGTGTTCGTTTCGTAGAGCTCCAAGAGCTAGAGCTGAAGAGCTTCAATATATTCAGCTCGTGAAGATTATGGAGGGAATTACTCTTTTCGATTCGAAGGATAGATGGAGATGGTCTTTAGAAGGTTGTGGCGAGTTTACAGTCGCTTCGGTTAGGAATCTCCTTGACGCAAACTCGTTACCAGTGGTCTCTTCCAAAACCCGTTGGATAAAAGCCGTGCCTATTAAAGTCAATATTCACGCTTGGAAAGTTAAGTTGGACATCTTACCTACTCGGTTGAACATCTCTAAAAGAGGCATGGATATTGAGTCGATTCTATGTCCTTTATGCGAAAAGAATGTGGAATCATCTAGCCATATTTTCTTTACTTGCCCTATATCTAGAGAGATATTTCGCAAGGTTTTGCTTTGGTGGGAGATTGATGTCGTGATGGTTTCCTCTTATGATGAATGGTTAGAATGGTTGTTGAGTATCCGTCTTCATTCTAAACATAAAGAGTTGTTCGAAGGCGTTTGTTATGTCTTGTGGTGGTACATTTGGAATTTCCGTAACAAGAGCATTTTTGGTTCGGCTTGTCCTTCGAAGGCGCTTATATTTGAGGAGGTAGTCACCCGATCCTTCATTTGGTGTAAACATAGATGTAAAAAGTCTTTTAGTTGGGTAGATTGGCTTAAAAACCTGCATCTTGTTACTTTGTAATTTCTAGCTTCTTGCTAGTCTTTTTGTTTCAATAAAATCCGCTGTTAAAAAAAAGTACTCATAAAATTCAAGAAAATAAGACAAAAGGTTTTTAAGGTCGCCTTAACCCAACATGTTTTGACCCATAGTAAAAGTTCAGTTTTGACCTGTTACACAACCTCCTCCACCTATACAAAATATCAAAATTTGGAAGACACGTGCGCATACATGAATTCCTGCTGCAGCCATAGACATGGCTAATACTAGTTTTCTAGTGTCTTCTGCCTGAGTTAGGTCTAATCGCCTGTTGAGGAAAGCACAAAGGATGAATTCGCCTAGTAAATAAGAACATTAATGTAAACATGTGTTGAATAATAAGTTTTCATTCATAACTCAATCGTTTATGAGTAAACAAACATTAGCATGGTCATTAGTAACTTGAACTACTAAAAGATGCTCGTTCACATTTCCATACAAGTTTTTGGTATGAGAATGCATCGGGAGTACCACATCCATCTTTCTTTCTTCGTTTTGTATGAAAGTTATATGAGAAAAGCACAAAGGGTGATTTTGCACACATATGCTAAATTAATCAAACTGAACACTCACGACTAAATGTCAATGTATTAAAGACTAATATATTTGGTGCAATCAGTGTAACATCGAATAACAGTTCATGGCGATTGCCTTCTATTTTCCTTAATTGGCTATATGTAGAACAATATTGATGAGGTGTCATTTTATACACTTTTTCAGGGTCGTTTAACCTTCAAAATTGTGTGTTTATGTCCAAAATAGGTACTTAATCGTTCATTTTCATGTATTTCTCATTTGGAAGACATTTGGATAAATTACACGTGACTTGGGCTCATTTAGAGAAGAAACGGACAAGATTACAAACCAACACCAAGACTCTTAAAGATTTGTGCTCACAGAGCCCGAAGACGGCGTCACAAGCTATACATGACGCGGTCATAACTCATCAAGTGACGACGTTACAATATTTCATGACGGCGTCAGCCCGCACCGACTCAAACGCAGATCTATATGATTCTATTTATGACGCTGTCATGACTAAAATGCAACGCCGTAGCATCGATTTTCTTATATATACAAACCCGAATTTAGGGTTTTGAGTGTGTAACTTTAGAATAAAAAAGGGTACGAACCCTAGTTCATTTAGCAGCTGTAGGAGACGATTTTAAGGCCTAAAAACCCTATTGTACTTCTTCCAATTCATGTTTTAATCAAGTAAGATTTACTTAATCATTCAATATGTCTATGTGTTGTTTAATTTATTGTTTTTGCTTTATTTTTAACATGCTTGGCTAAACCTCCTGTTGTGTTTATTTATGATTGTATGAACCTTAGAATGTAGATCTTAGTGGTGTTGCTTCTTGTGATGGATGTGCACGTTAGGTCTTAGAAAACCAGCTTTTGTCTGTATCACTGTTGATATGTCTAGGGAAACGTGATTGTGTAGAAAGGATACCCTCGGGTAACAGTCTTCATACTACCTTGCCTTTAATATGGTTGATCAGCTTTTAATATATTTCACATGCACCTAGTAAACTTCTAGGGGCCTTGTAATAGTCTTTATACTACCTTGCATGTGCGTTGCTTTAGCGGCATACTAAGTAGACGACGGGTTCGTGTAATTCATTCATGCTTTAGGAAATAGTTACACAGATCATCACAAGGGTGACAAGGCAACAACACTAGGAGAGGCAATCTAGGGAGTAATACATGATTAAATAGACACAATCTTTTATCTTATTGTTATCACCATTAGTTTAGAATATATTTAGTTAATAGCTAAAACCAAACCTCTCTCCAATTATATGATTTACTCACTTTCTATAAAATACAAAAATACAAAAAGAATCTTCCCGCAACCCTTAGAATTCTGTTAGACCGTGATCAAGCCTTCCTAACCTATTTCTCGAGTGAACGATAAACAACCCCGAGTCTTGCCTATACTAAACTACAACGATTAGGTGCACTGCCTAAGGAGTTGTAAAACTTCTCGTGTAGAAGTCCTACGACGACCGCACATCAAGTTTTTAGCGCCGCCGCCTGGGGAATAGTTAGGTTTTGATCATAGTTTAGCTTAGTTCTACTCGCTTGAATCCTTTCAAGTAAGAATTTAATTCCCGCACATTAGCTTTCTTATAGTCTATCTTTTCTTCGTGTTATCTGTTTCATAACCCATTCTCGTCAACCACCATGGGAGACGAGAATCCTATCCGTACTCTAGGAGATTACTCCAAACCAAGCCGCGAGGTCTATAGGAATACCATCGAGCTCCCCGAAGGGAACAATGTGGTACCTCTTCGATCCGACACCATCCGGTTTGTGCAAAACGGATGCTCATTCCACGGACTTCGGTCCGAGGATCCAAATCAACACCTCAAGGATTTCCTTAAACTTGTAGACTCACTTGACCTTAACAATGAAAATAGGGAAAGAACGCGCCTACGTTTATTTCAATTTTCCCTACGCGATCAAGCTAGCAACTGGCTTGAACGCCTTCCAGCAGAATCCATCTCCACATGGGAGGATCTTACTACCCGATTCCTTGCTCAATTCTCTCCACATGGGAAGGACCGCAAAATTCTGCAACGATACCTGATGTTCCAACAACATCATGGAGAATCTCTATCCGAAGCATAGGCTCATTTTAAGGACTTACTCTAAAAAGTCCCTCATCATGGTATTGATCTTTGGCTCCAAGTCCAAATTTTTTATGACCATGTCAATCCTATCACAAGACGAACCATTGACCAATCGGCCGGTGGTAAACTTTGTGACCTCAACCCCGAAGAATCCTGGGCAATATTAGAGGACCTCGCCCTCTATAACAACGAAAGTTGGAACGACCCAAGTGATTTCACTAAGCCAGTCAAGGTAATCGCATTGCCTCAAGATGCCCCGAGTACATCCGACCGCTGTCTAATCGAGCTTGAAAATCAAGTCCAACGCTTGATGAAAGCTCATCTTGCTCTGACACAATCTAATCAAGTGAACAAAATCACTATCCTATGTGAAATCTACAGTGGTCCCCACGACACTCAGTATTGCATGGAAAATCCCAAACAAGCCTTCGTCGAATACGCATCCTCACGTACCGATGAAGCGGGAGGTAAGTGGTATATCTCTAAGCTCGAGCAAAACAATCTTGGTGATACCTATAATCCATCATGGAGAAGTCACCTGAATGTTAGGTGGAGACAACCTCAAAACTCCCAAAATAGTTTCTCAAACCCACCTAACCGGTTCTAACCCAACGGTTCGATCCCAAACCGTCCCTTCAACAACCGTCCTCAAAATTTTAACAACCAATCAAATATAGAAGGACTGGTTTCTGAATTCATGGCATCTCCGGAAGCTAGACTCTCCAAGTTTGAAGCCGATTTCAAACAACAGTAAAGCGAGATGACCAACAAAATTGACACTGTATTGAAGGCTATCACCGACCAAATAGCAGGCACACTGCTAGTGATACGATCAAGAACCCAAAACTAGGGGCTCATCCATTTTCATCTGCTCGTTCTTACCTAACAATGGACCCACAATGCTCAACACAAATCCATAACTCAATCAATGTCGTCACAATCCACCCCAAGCAGCCTGAAGAATCTCAAGTTAATGAGCCTGACGTGGAACAGGAAGAAGGAAACCTCGGAAACACCAACTCTAACCCACAACTACAACCTAATTCATTCGCTTCCATCGCCACAGAATAGGTGCAAAAACTAAACTCGATGCTTGAATCACTCGGGTTGGTTCCCCAATCCTCCAATACGAAATTTGTATGCTCTAAAGAGGATGACGGAGAAGTAATGTTCATCGAGATTATACGAGATGATGATGAACCCCAAAATGAGGGTCCCAATGAAGGAGAAGGGGAAACGACGGAAGCACCGGTAGTGGAGTACTTCGACACCTTTCCGACTAAAGATGAGCTAACCTACCATAGGTACCTAATAAGTGACCCAATCCCTTCAATATTCCTAAGGAACCCTATCATCACGGAAGGATGCCCCTACAACCTTAAGATCCCATGCAATATTGGACACGTGCATATCGAAAAAGCTTACATTGACCCCAACTCTCCTCTTAATATCATGACCCGAATGATATACAACTGGATCATGAGAAGAAAACTTGACCCTAAGGAAGATGCAAATGGTGGAATTAGCAATTTCACAGGAAGGATCAAAGGGATGCATGTCTTCGTAGGAAACTTCACCTATGTCGTAGTGATATTGGTTTACTCACATATAAGCTTACATTACTAAAATAAGCTTAAAAGACCAAAAACACATGAAAAATGCATTGTATATGTGTGTTTTGTGATTTATGTCTTGCAGGTAACGGATATTGCACAAAAGGACAAAAATAAAGCAAAACGGATAAAACCGAGCACGGGAATGTAAAGAGTACGAGAAATTAAAGCCAAAGGCGTATTTATCTTTAATAGGCCAACCCATACCCATTTTAATGGGCCAGATCAGCCCATTAAGATATTTTACCTAAACCTTAAAGCCTAAAACCCATTTATAAAACTTAAGTCCATATCCATTTCCTATAATTCTATTTCTGGCCCAATTATAAGTCAAAAAGCCCAACACATTATCATAAGTCCAAGTCAAACAATGAAAGGGATGGGTCAAAGTTACTGTGTAACTATCCCCTTCCCTCCCTTTTCATTTCACCCACATAATACAAATCATACGCAAGGTAAAAGCCTCCCAATCCCATGCTCAAAGTGCTTCTAGAAAGATTCAGCTGACACATCTGACATTCCCAAGTCGACGCTAGCAATCCCACATCATATGATTGGCTAAAGATGCGTGTAAGCAATCTAACGGCTCAAAGATTGAAGTTCTAGAGGCGATTAATGATCAAAGGCCAGGATTAGAGATCATGGGAGCGTCTCAAGGGCTAGAAGGTTCTTCTCTCCCTTATGAATAGAGGGTTGGATCACACATTAGAGGAGATAGATTTTAGCTTAAGCTTTTAGTAGTTAATAGCGTTTTAATAGCTTATAGTTTAATTTCATGTAATTTCTTTTTCTAAGCATTGTAATATCTTTAATTTTCAATAAAAGTCAGTTAGATTTAATTTCATGTTTTAATCATTGGTTTCAATTTATGCAATTATGGTTTAAGTGGTTTAAATTCATCTAATTAGCTCTTATAAGCTCTTAATTACTTCTAAATCTAGCTTGTATTCAGTTAAGCTTTCAAAAGCTTAACTAAATTAGTTAATAATTTCAAATCTTCACTCAAAAATACATCAGCTTAATATTTAGATGATAAACCAGATTGGGAAGGGCTTATAGATCTTACTAGCTTGTGAAAACAAGCTAGAGCTTGTAGATTTAAGCTTTAAATGAGCAATTAAGTCCCTGTTTAGCTAGGACAAAGGTACTTTTTCTTTTACTCTTTTATAGCTTAATATTTGTTTTGCTTATTAATCTGCCTTATTGTGCTTCTATGCTTATATTAGCTTATTTTTGTCATTAGTTTAAGTTTATTATGTTATAGATTATTGTCTATCTAGTAGTTTGTTTAAGTTTTAATCGAATATGTCATTACATTGAGCAATAATTTAGCTTATTAAGTATAGGCTTATTTTTGAAGGCTTAAATTTCTAGATTTTAGCTTTTTTTCTTTTTTAAAAATCGTAGTCCTTAATTTGTTTTGACGGTTTCATAGCTTATTAAATCTTTCATAGTTTAGAATGCTTATTTAGAGAATTAGGGGGGTAGTTTGCGCTCTAGAGCATTGACATAATGTTAGTGCTGCCTACAGCTATTTGTCACGTAAGTCATTTTCAACAAGCTTAAATTTAGTCTATAAGTCAGTTTTAGTAAGTTTTTAAAGTTCAAATAATAAGTTTAAGGTCCAATCTATTCTTGGTTTGAATCTGTGGTTTTCTAGTTTGATAACATAGCTTATTTTGCTTAGATCTTCAATAGTAGTTTTTGGTGTTTATTTCATGCTTGATTTGAGTCCATTATGCAGTAGTAAATATCGTTAGTTAAAGGTTTGCCATTTGTCCGTTCGAGGTTTTTTTAAGTCAAATTCTGTCTAAATAACAAGTCTATTTTCAAAGTTTTAAAAGTACAAATTTCATTAGCAAATTTAGGTAAAATTAAGCTTGTTTTCAGTTCTGAATTTGATAATATAAGCTCATTAGGTGTTAATCTTAATCTGTTTAGAGTTTATAGTGTGTCAAAAGAACTTTTGAGTCTTAATTTTTAGCTACAAAAATTGTCAAAAAGCCAAAAATAACTAGTTGTATCTGTCTTAATTAGTTTTGTTTATTGGCTTAATTCTTGAATTTATTAGCTTAAGTTTAGTTTGAATTTGCTTATTGAGTCTTATTATAGATCTGTTTTTAGCTTTTAGCTTTTTGAGTTTTATTATTAAGCTGCTAGTTAGTCATTTTAAGCCAAAAAGCCAAAAATATTAAGTGTAATATGTCAGTTTTCAATTGCCTTTTTCTAGCTTATTTCTAGACTAATTTTCTTAATCCTTGTTTTCATGAGTTCTTTGGATGTCAAACTTAATCTGTTTTTAGCCTTTTCCTTATTCCAAGTGCTTATTTGATCTACATCTTAGCTCAAAATTGGTCATTTGTCCTTAGGACTGCTAGTTTAAGTATGCATTGCTCTTAGTTTTTAAGAGATTTTCAGCTTAGATTATTAGTTAATTTCTAGTCATATAAGCTTATTAGGTCTAGGCAGTGATCTTTTTGTTAGCTTTTTGAGTTTTTCATTTGCTTAATAAGTCTAAAAATCCAAAACAGTTGTGTTAATAAGTCATTAGATAGTTTTCTATAAAACTGCCACTTTTAACCCGTGCTTATTTTAGCTTATTTTTAAGTTGTGTCAAAAATCTCTTTATTAAAGTTTGTCATTTAAGCTTAATCTTTAGCTTTTTCAAAAGAAAAATAAAAAAAATAATTTTCAAAAAAAGGGAAGCCACAAGGTTTGAACCTGTGACCTCCCGCTTTCTTATAGCACACCTTAACACACACACACACACTCACTACCATCTCGCCCTTGGGACTTTTTCATTAAAGTCTCGACTCATTAATTATTTGAGGATCATTTCCAGTTTTAGCTTATTAGGCCTATTTGCTTATTAACTACTTATTCGTATATCAAATTTTCAAGTTTTCATTTTTCCTAGATTCTAAATAGTTCAAAGTATTTTTCTTAATTTTTCCAAAAATATAATAATTAGTTTGCTATTTTTAATATTTAATTTAGATTAAATCTGTTTTTAATTCATAAAAATAAAATAAAAGTCAAAAAAATATAATTCTTTTTTTTAAATTATTTTTAATCATTTAGGACCTTTAGAAATTAAATTTACATATTTAGGGTTAAATTTTGATAATTTAGGTTTTTAGATGCGTTTTTAGATTCCCGTTAACATTTTCGTGCTTAATTCGTAATTGCTTAATTTGTTAACTTGCCTTTATTTGTTTTTGTATCTCATTATTAGAAATAGAATCAAAATTCAAAATATTTGATATTCAAGCATCAAACAAAACACTTTTTTGAATTTCAAATTCACCTCTTGTCGGGATACGACATCTGGGAGATAAAATATTGTTTGTCCTCAAGCAATTTTCTTATCAAACGGGATACTCTCTATACTATAATTAATTTGGTATTTTAGAAATATATTATATATCCTATTATTATCAAATCAATTTTTGGCGCCGTTGCCGGGGAGCAGGTGTAAGATTTTTGCGAAGTATTTGAAGTTAGTGCCTTGAAGATCCTTCCCCGTGAAGTTATCGTTTATAATTTTCTATTTTCTTTTATAAAAACCATAAAAATACAAAAATATTTTGTTTTCAATTTATTTTATTAAATACCAAAAAAAATTAAAAAATATAAAAAAACAACCATTGTGTCACTTGTGAAAACGGCCCACCTTTAGATTTACAAACTATAAGAGAGGTTTACGGAGAATCGATCCAACGAACTTCGACCCGAAAGGAGAAGGTTTTTAAAACATTTCGTGCTTACCCGCTCCTCCGCTTATTTGTGCGTTTTTCTAGAGAGCTACCATACACTTGTTCGATTATCGGTTACAAAAAAAATATTTTCGTTCTATCTTATTTTTTCTTATTTTGTTTTTAGTGCATGAGCACTCGCTCTAATTCTTCTAATCTAATTTCTCCGCTTCGAGACCCTGAGAGTCTTATTCGACGAAGGAATTTTGGTGAACCGTCATCTCTTTTCGACTTCGAAGAAGTTATGAGCATTCCTCATAATAACATGGGACCGCCTCCTGCGGGACCCCTTCTTCCTAATAACAATGGTCCACCTCCAATGGTGTGACCTAACGGGCAAGATCCCCGATCGATGGAGGAGTTATGCCAACCGTCTATAGATGGACGGGGCGGACCAATTGCCCCGATTCCAATTCAAGCAACGGATTTTGGACTTCGACATCACATGATTCAACAAGTTCAAAATACTTGCCAATTTCATGGATTACCGGGCGACGATGCCAAGAGACATATTGACAAATTTTTGGAAGTTACCCAACATATGTAGCAAAATGGGGTCTCCGATGACGCCCTTTGTTTATCTCTTTTTCCATGTTCCTTGACGCATCATGCTACCGCATGGTATGATCGCCTTTCAAGGAATTCCATCCACTCTTTCGACGAAATGATGAGGAAATTTCTCTCGAAATATTTCCCACCTTCGAAGGTGACTAAATTAAGAAACGAAATCACAAAGTTTACATAAGAACCGCATGAATCATTATTCGAGGTACGAGAGAGTTACAAATTGTACATTGATCGGTGTCCTAACCATAACATGCTTTTAGTTACACAAATTGATACTTTCTATAATGGATTGACATTAAGGCATCAGGACACCATCAATGCTGCAGCTGATGAGCAATAAAATTAAAAACTTAATGAGTAGTTTTTTCCAAATGCAAAGTCCCTCGGGTTCAGGATCACTTCCTAGTAATACCGTTGCTAACCCGAGAGGTGACTTGAAAGCTATTACCACCCGTAGTGGTGTTGCTTATGATGGACCTTGATTCCACCTACTCCTTCTCCTCTCCCAAAGGAAGTGGAACGTGAAACCGATGCGACAAAGGACAAGGTGCAAAATACAAATTTAGGATGTACCGCACATGTCTAACCTCTGGTTATCCAAGACCCGATTTCAGAACCCGAATGTAGATCCCAGTCTGATAAGATCTTTCTAGCCTGTTAAGGGTGGTAGATAATCTGGATAGATCCAAACTAACTACAAGAGAAACAATGACTATGAACAATATGAGTTATGCGGAAACTAACTTATATTGCTAAGAAGAACAATGAATAAAATAGAACTTTTGATTACTATTTATATGCTAGGTTACAGATTACTAACTATGAATATTTGTGAAAACTCTTATGTCCCCGTAGTTTTAGAAAACCAAACAAAATCTTGTTCCATTCAAGCATCGATTATCAAAACGACAATCGACTTTCAATTGCATTCCTCGTTGGGGATAACGACCCGGGAATCATACTTCTGGATTTTCTACATTGAGATTTTTGACTATCCTTATTATATATTCATATATTTATATTTATTATATTTAATATATATAAAGGGTTGAGTTTCTCTTAATCACAGCACTAAGTTGTAGAAACTTCTGAAACCTAACAATCCTCCCCTAAACATGATGTTCACTTGTTAACCGTCATGTTTCTTCAGTTTGAGCTTCTTGAACACTAGGAGGATGTATCCAAACACACTGCTACTCTTTAATTTGCTTTTTTATGAACTTGAACACTTTTGTTACTTTGTAAACTTGAAATTCTTTAACTTCTAGTCTTAGGCACCATCACAGCATCTCAGCAACTCAGCTACACCAACTAAGTTGGCTTTGTAGTTTTTGGAAAACTACCAACCATAAACGGATTTGATATTTCTTTACCAGTAGTCGTTTACTCTGGAATAGCTAATGCTTTATTGTAATAACATGGTGCATTGATAACCATATAGTTTTGAGTAAACTATCAACTATCAACGGATTTGAGATGTCTTTACCAAGATTCATTTGCTTTGGACTAGCCAACTCTTTACTATAAAGCATGGTGAGTTGAGAGCCATAAAGTTTTTGGCAAACTATTAGCCATTAACGGATTTGAGAAGTCTTTACCAGAAGCCGTTTGCTCTGGACTAGCCAGTTCTTGATGTCTGTTAGACATGGTGAACTGATAACCATTTGTTGTGTGGTTATAAAACCAACACTTAAAGATCCTTCTCACTCCCATCATGGCTTTCAGATTCATTAATATGCTTTTGAATGAATCTAAGTAAATCAAAAACAGCTTCACTTTCAGATTCAGCTATCAATCTCAAAGCCAACATCCTCTCAAGAGTTTCCTTTGTAAGTGGATACCTTCTTTCTGCTAGCATGTAAAACTCAGTTCCATCTTCTAGCACTAAGATATGAACTCCACATTTATCATAGAAATTCCAACTCTTAAGAATCCATTCCTCTTGGTTCTTCCAAAGATCATCTTTTGAATTTGCCTCAAACATAGTCCTTAAACTACCACAAAGAATTATATCAATTCCTTCTGGAGTTGATGTTTCAAATCTCTTCATCACTAGACTATGTAACTCAATGAAGTCCAATCTATCAAACCTTAAAACCATTTCAGTGAAAGTCTTGATATATCTTGAACTTCCATTAGCTCTAAAAACTCTATAATAGTCATGAGGTTTTCCATATCTATCAGTATGATAAAATTTAGACTCCCAGTCAAAAATTGGATACCTCTTGTCTAGAACGTCATAATCAATTTCTCCTTCTTCATCAGGAACTATTATCAGAAAAGCTTTTAGTTGCTCTTCTTCTTTAAGATCAGAGTCTGTCTTTTGCCTTTTAGACTTCTTTGTAGCTTTCATCTTAAGGCTTCTGCCTGGCCTTTTTTTGGTACTCTCTGTATTTCCTTCTTTCTTGACTTTAACTTTAGTAGGTACTTTAACAACCTCCTCCTCATCTACACCAGCTACTTTCTTATTCATCTTCTCAATCATCCTTTCATCCTTCTCAGACCCAATAGGCACAAAGTCTGTTGCTCTTTCTTGTTCCTTGATGTATACGGCCTGAATCTCTTCAAGAGTCTTTTTGTTCAGCTGAGCATGTTTATATCTACCTGTATGCTTAAGGTATGTCATCATTAGGCTTCTCAGTTGAGTTCTTGTTGGAGGTTTGTTCCTGATAGCTGCCGATCTCTCTGCTGCAAGCTGTTTCTTCCTATTTTCAAAATATTCAGCTAACAACCTTGATCTTTCTTCAACTGTATACATCTCTCTTTCTTCCATTTGTAGTCTAGCAGCTAACTCTTCACTAGCATCCATCTTGGCTTGAACTTCATCATACAAATTTGCAATGTAGTCCACAGATGCTTGTTCTTGTCTCTGTCTTTCCTCTTTTTCCTTTTCCAATTCTGCTAGTTTCTCTTCATATACTAGTCTTGCTACTTCAGCATCTTTAGCAATCCGAGCAGCATCCAAATCACTTCTCTTAACTTTCTTTATTGTTGATTCTTTCAAAACGCCTTTACCTTTTTCTTTAGGGTCTATTGATGGAAGTGGCTTCAATGTTAAGATAGATCTTTCAGGCCTATCAGATTCTTTAACTTCTTTAATAGCCACTCCTTTCAGCTTTGTCTTGTCACTCAGCATTACCAGAGCATCAGCAAGAAAGATATCTTCATCTTCAAACACACTTGTTGTAGTAGGAGGAGTCATTGGAGTAGCAGTACTAACTTCTGGTAAACCAAGGTGTCTGCAAGGGTCATCTCTTCATCATCAAAGATTGTTGTGGTTGTTGGAGGAGTTGTTGGATCAGCAGTACCAACTTCTTGCCTAGCAGTACCAACATCTGGCCTAGCAGTACTAACTGTGCTACCTCCATATTCACCACTTCCCTTATCCTTAGTAATTACTTTAGTATCAACATCCAAATTAAGTTCCTTAGACACATGCTTTGCCTCCCCTACATTCACATAAGAGCTATTCCGTTTGTGTTCCATGTGTCGTCCATACCATGAGCTAAATCAGCATCAAGATCATCAAAGGTACTATCATCCAACATTGGTCTTGATTTTACATTTTTCCTCCCCTGTTTCGATACAGACTCCTTCTTACCTAACTTTTTCTTCATAGATAACCTAGACACACTCCTTAACCATGCCCTATGGTGTGAGATTACTGGCTGGCACCTCTTCTTCAGCTTCTTGATTCTAGTCTTCAATTTAAGACTCTGTAGCCTGACTCTCCTTGGAAGTCTCACAAAGCAAGAACCCTTTTTGACAAATTATTCAAAGAACAGATAAATCCACTAGGTACAAGCCACCTCATCTCCATTTAGAAGCATATGACCACTCTTAAAAGAGGACTATATCACAATGTATGCTGAACATGATCCCCCTGACTTCCGCTAGTGCCCTCTAATTTAAACCTAGTGTCTTGGGTAGTGTCAGTCTAATAAATTGAATGATTTCAGTCACAGGGGGTTATTGGTCTCCTGAACTTATGGTGAGTAGGAGAAGGTGTTGGTTGGGGTTTCATTTGGTTGTTCTGAACCTTCACTCTCATCAACTACTGGCTTGCGCCAACATATGGAGAATAAAGAGTGTAACATGGCCTGAAAAGTGTAGCTCCATACTTGCCATATTTATGGAAAGACCTTTTTTGGTAAGGACTTGTATTGGAATGGTTATCCCAAAGGGGCAGGTATGTTTGAAATTGGTTCTTTAAAAAAAAACACTTGAACAAATCTTAGATACCATTAAGATTTATCTTCTTAGCCATCCAAGTTTCCAAATCATACCTTTCAAAAATCATCTTAGAAAATAAAATTTTCTATCTGTATAGCTAAGCAAATTAGCGCAGATCAATATTTGTAGGAAGTTGAGTGCCCAAGAAGTACTTTTGAACAAGGGTAGGGGGGGGGGGGGTGAATTAGGGTATGATGGGAGTTGGCGGGGGTACGCAGGGGGGCGGCATTATGGGAAAGATAGCTTTTTGAAAAGTAAGAAATGGTAAGATCTCCCCTCTTAACCCTATCAATTAAAGGTTTTCAAAAATCTCTTGGATTTGTGGAGACAAATCAAAACCATCTACAATCATAAATAGAAAATCTCGTTTTAATTAGATGCTTCAAAAATTGATACAGTCCTTGCCACAACTTTGGCTTTTAATGAACTAACATCATTGACTGTTTTTGAAGTAAGCAGGTGTTTGCAAAAAATGTGCAATAAGGGAAGAAGTATGACAGTAGGACTTACATGAGAGAGTAGTCTAAATCAAAGCTTCGTGTAAGGAATCTACTATCTCATTGAATCGAGCATTCTCCCGTTTAGTTTTACTCCAAACAACAACCATATTATGCTTAGGTCAAGATACGAGAGCAGCCATAGAGGTGTAATTGATGATCGTCGATGAGTATATGGATTAGGGTTTATGATATGAGAGCGTGGGAGAGAGATTAGGTGAGTAAATTATGTGTTTGAGAATGGTTTATATAGGTTGCAAGTAAACCCAGTGGCGAAGAAACCCCAATTTTACACTTTGCATCCCTATCTCCCCTGTTTCTAACGGTAACTTAACAGTACTAAGGTTTGCCTGGCAGTACTAAGTTTTGGCTTGACAGTACTAACTTTGTACCAACCAGTAGTGACCAAAACTGGCAGCACTAACTTAATTAAGTACCATATGTATCCTCAAATCTTCTTCCTAAAGAACATAATGAACCCCAAATAATCAACATATCATCCATAACCCATCTGCTAAGCAAAAAAAAAACATCTACAAACTATACAACAACTCTAGATTACACCATCTTGCCTCCCCTGAACTATACATCTATAGTATTAAGCATTCCAATGTTAACAATCAAGAAATTAAACCTGCTAACATCAAAAGCTTTAGTTAAAAGATCAGCCACATTGTCATCGGTGTGAATCTTCAGCACCTAGATAAGTTTCTTCTCATAAGCATCCCTAATGAAATGATGCATAATCTCAATATGCTTTGTTTTAGAGTGAAACACTGGATTCTTTACTATGCATATTGTGCTTTCATTATCAATGTAGATCTTTGTGTTCAAAAAATTGAACCCATAGTCTAAGATTTGGTTTTGAATCCATAATACTTGCCCACAGCAGTTGGCAGCAGCAACATACTCTACCTCTGTAGTAGAAGTAGCCGCAATTGTTTTCTTCTTGCACTGCCATACTCTAGCTCTATCATCTCGGTCATTTGTGTCAAGAAATTGACAACCTCCTGTTGTGGATTGACTGTCAAGATTTGCGCCAGCATAGTCACTATCTGAGTAGGCTTCCAGGTCAAAGGCTGACACTCTAGGATACCAAAGACCCAATTTTGGTTTGATTTTGAGATACCTAAAGATCTTTTCATAGCATGAAGATGTGAAGTCTTTGGAGTGACCTAAAACCTAGAACAAGCACAGACTGCAAACATAATATCAGGTCTAGAAGCAGTCAAGTACATAAAGGAACCAAACATGTGAACAATAAGAAGTACATCCACCTCAACAGCTTCTTCATCCATGACCAAAGAGCTTCAGGTCTCAATTGGAGTACAAGCAGTCTTACACACATAAAATCAAACTTCATTAGGACTCAACACATATTTATTCTGACTAAGAAAATTCCATCTTCTTTCTACTAGGACGATGTAATCCAAGAAAGAAGTGAGTATCACCCAAAGAACTCAACTGCACCTTGCTCTTCACTAATGCCTCAAACTCCATCACACCAAGTACTACTTTGTATAACCAAAAATAAAATCATCCACATATACATTACCAACATGAAATCCATGCATGTCCCTCTTTATAAACAGAGTCTTGTCTATGGTTCCTCTTATGTATCTACTTTTCTCTAAGAAAGCAGATAAAGTAGCATACCAAGCTTTGGGAGCTTGATGTAAACCATACAGAGCCTTTACAACCTTGTAGACCTTCTTTAGAAACTTATGATCTATAAAGCCTGGAGGTTAGACACAAAAAACCACCACGATCAATTGTACCATACAAAAAGGTACTTTTCACATCCATCTGATAAACTATGAATCCCATATAAGAAGCAAAGGCCAAAAAGATCCTGATGGCTTCAATCCTAGCCACAGGAGAAAAAACCTCATCATAGTCTATCCTTTCCTCTTGTCTATGTCCCTGGGAAACTAATCTTGCCTTATTTCTAACTAAACACCTCTTTCATCCTTCTTATTCCTGTAAACCCATTTTGTCCCAATTCCCTTCTTACCAAAAGGCAAGTCAACCAGAATCCAAACTTTCTGAATCTTGAACTGTAGCAGATCTTCCTGTATAGCATCAACCCAAATTTCATCTTTAAGATCTTGAGATATCTTCTTGGGTTCAATCTGAGAAAGAAAGCAAGCAAACAAGCAGTGCTGGAAATCCTTGTGATTATTTATTCTCTGCTTTTGAATATAGCTTACAAGAGCATGTGCTCTTGAACTTTTGTTCACTTTGCTCCTTGTCTGAGAACAGCTGAATATGGAACTCACAAGAATTTTGAGTGATAGATGGAATAGAGTGACCTAGATTGGAGAATAGGACTAACATTCACAATGGTTTCCAAATTTATGAAGTCAGCCACTGCACCCTCATCATCATAAGATGCACTTGTAAAGATGCCTTCACTTGGAACTTCATAGATATCCTCAAGACCAGGAATTTGAGAATGATCTTGATTAGCATACTTGGATGGATCAGGTTAAGATAGCCCAGCAGCCCTAACATTTCCTGAAGGACTAGTAGTATTAACGGGTGTGCTAGCAATATTAACATAGTTAGTACTGCTAGCTCTAACAGCTCCTGCTTGAAGAAGCAAATCCTCAGCTTCTTGAGCAAAATCCTTTCTAAGAGTTTCAGTTGCATCATTAGCTTCCTTTTCTTGTCTTTTAAGCCTTTCAAGTTCCTCCAAAAAGACTTGATGTGCATGTTCTGCTGGCTCCTCATTTGTCTTTGAACTAATATCCCCATTAGGCTTTTCACCTCCATTCTTTGCTTCTAAGCTCTTGATAGTTAAAGTATAAGGAAAGAACCATAATGCAATTACAAAGTATTCTTGAGCATTTTCAGCCTCCATTTCATGAATTTCCTTGCATCATTATTGATCATTGTGTACCTGTCTAAATATTAAGCTTCCTTTTGGACCTCTACTGCAGTTTTTTTAGGTTTATTCATCTGCAGTAACAAGTCTGATAGTTCATTGAATCCGTTAAATAAACAAGATCAAACAGCCAAGAAGGACCCATTCCAATGCACATTAGGTTTAGTTTTTCTAAAAGTCTATATGCAGATTTCCTTTAACCTCTGGTTTTATCTAAATAGGTATACCCTAAAAGCCTTGCTATTTTAAGAATACCCAACTAAAAAACCCTTCAACAGACATTTTTCCTTCAAACTTACCCAGGTGGTCAATGGATTCAAGATGGTCACATGTGCACCCAAAAGGTATTAATAGCTTATGATTGGTTATTTTTAATACGCCAGTTATAAGTTCATCAGGGAGACTTGTTTTCTGAGCATGGTCACTAATACCCTATTAAGGACATAAACAAGCAGTACATAACTGTGCTTTAAAGGCCTAAAAAGTTTAGGAACAAGAAGTTGAATTTGGCTAGCATGATCTAGCTGCCGCACAATTAGGTCATAATTTTAATCCTTTCAGCAACTCCATTTTGTTGTGGAGTTCTGGCATTACTGTATTCCCTCTTGATCCTTTTTTACCCACAGAATTCAATAAAATACCTATTCTTGAATTCTATACCATTATCACATCTAATAGCTTTAACTTTTTGATTTAATTGGTTCTTTATTTATCTTATAAAGTCCTTAAGGATTCCACTAGTTTCATCCTTAGTTCTTAAAAAGATCACCCAACTAAACCTGCTAAAGATCATCCGTGATAACAAGCAATAAGTCTTATGGTTTAATACTCTTACAGATTGGGTCCAATAAGTCCATATGTTAAAAGCTTTAAGGGCTGGACTAATATAGCTCACTAATTTTGTCTTTTAAGGAGGCCCTTGTGTTGCTTTTCCTTTCTGACACCACAACAGGTGTGGTCATTTTTGAAAAATCTTGGAAGGTAAACCTCTTACAAGGTTTCCCATAAACAAGTATGTGTAATATGAACATGACCCAACCTCCTATGCCATTTGTTAAGATTTCATCAACAGTGGCCTTTGGAAAAGAAAATTAACAAGCTAAACCTCTAGTAGAAACAATGGTTTCCCTATGTTGAACTGTACATCATTGTTTTGTCTAAGGATTCTAAGTAATACTTTGATTTACATCAGGCAACTTAAAGTCAAGAAGAACAACATAAGACATTCATGTCTATGAAGAGAACCTAGTTCTTCCCTTGACACTCACTGTGACACAAAAAAAGATTACAATGCTATGTAGTACTTTTCACAAAGTAACACATCATATCAATGAATTTCAATATTTGATATTGATACATATCTAACTTTCGCAGTTCCATATTTTTTCCTTTTCCTGTTATTTATACCTTTACTACCTCCAAAAACAAGAGAGCCTCCACCTTAAAATTCCTTGATATCAACAAGGTAAGGCATTGAACCCAGTCATTGTGCCCTGGAACATCCACTAACAAACAAATGGCCTTATCCCTTTAAAAGTCTGTTGTGGATCATCCTACACAATAAAGAAGAGAAATTAGTTTACTCTTAGTGACCCAAGATCCATCTTGGACTTAGGGTCTGCTAGTGGGATCCTTCAAAATTAAACACATTTTCTAAGATGTTTGATCCACTATTGTATTTGGAGAATTTATTCCAATAATGCCTTTTGGATCTCCAATTACAACCTGCTGAGGTCTTAACAACAGTTTCCCTTATGCCCCCAACAACACTAACTGCTTTGTCCCCAGCAGTATTAACTTTTTGATTTGAAAAGTCAGTTATTGGTGCTGTTGTTCTATTTGTAACACCCCCAAAATACGGGTTGCAGCGGAATATTGAATATTCGAGGGCGTTACTTCATAGATCAATAGCACAAGATATGAGAACGACCACTAAACGTGTCATTTAAAAAAAAGATACATTGGATTAACAAAATACTTGTTCATTACATAAGCTCATGGCTTCAAATTGTTCGACAATATAAGTAAAGATTTCGGTTTATAACAAATGTTCCCAAAATGTAATCCGACACAAATCTTAGTATTGCTCTTACTAAAGAGTGACCCCCAATTGTATCTGAGCACCTCGGTGCCCTTATTGACCTGAGAAAAACATGCTTTAAAAACTTCACTTAAAGTTGGTGAATCATAGTTTTATGTAATTTAAATTGTTATGGACCGGCAGAGATTTCCAAGTAAAAGTTTAAGCAACAGATGCAAACAATCAACAAAAATTAATTACTATTTCCTAAGCTCATGACACTGAAGCTCGACATGTATGAATGCAATAAATTGCTAACATTTGCCCGTGAATGATGTTCTAACCCGCAACATCCTAAATCCGACATGTTATACGTTTGTTGTCCGGCAAACCGGCACAGTGAGCGGTACACACCCAAACGGGGACGTCGATCCCAAATAGATCTATTTATAACACTCGAACTTACAATCTAGTAATTCACAGTTCATGATAAAGGGCTTTGTGGGTTATCACTACTTAGGAAAAACACGTAATCATAATATAAAATTTACCCGTGCGTCCAATTTATAAAACAAAGCATGTTCTCACCCCAAAGATGTAAAACATTTAAATAATTATAAAGCATGGAGGCAAGAAACACACCTTAGTAAGAGTAAGTCCCGGTGAATGATAAGATATATCCAGTAATGGCAAAATGAATCACACCGTCAAATACCTAAGTAAATACGGCCAGTCTTAGTCTACAAGTTTAGGCTAACGACTTAATGCATAAACTATAATAAATTGCTAGTTTATATATAACTATTGCTCACTGTTTGGTGATGCACATGTTATTGTATTTCTCTTTACCTTATTGGCTCATGGAAGGTATAACACTACACACGTACAAGATAATGTATAAGCTGTTTATTAATAAATATAATATATTTTAATTAAGCGCTGTTCTAATTTGTATAACGTCCGTTAACTATTATAACTTGTACGATACGTTAAGTGTTTATAAAAATCACTTTTGTTCGTAAAATACCCTTAGGTTTTCTATATTTACAAAAATAGTCCTTGTGTTTATGAAAATAGGTTATTTATATTTTAAACCCTTAGGTTTCTATATTTACACTTTTAGTCCTTCAACTTTCAAGAATTACCCTTTAGATCCTTATAAGTTCCAATTAAGTTCTAACAAGTGACAATAAGTTTTATTAAACTCCAATAAGCCACATAAGCAGCGGCAGCTTATAAATAAGCTCGGATGAGCTTATTTTAGCTTATTGGGCCCGTTAAGGTCCATTAAACAAATTTAGGGTCCAATTAAGATTTTAAAAGCACCTAAGCCCTTATTAAGCTCATTTAAGCTTAATGAATTTGTTAAGCTAAAAAATAAGCTCGAGTGAGCTTATTTGAGCTTATTGGGCTCGTTAGCCCAATAACTTTAACCCGAAAGGTTTTTAAAGGGTCCATTAGGGTTTGATAACATGTTCAACTTATCTTTATAGTCTTATTAAGCACTTATGGGCCTGATTAAGCTATTTTCACTTTATGGCTTATTAAATAAGCTAAAAGCTCTCGGTAATGGTCTTTTGGGCCTATTAATAACCCGAATAGCATTTTAAGCCTTTAGGCTTGATCCATTTAGGTCCATTAGCTTTCTAACTTTATAATAAGTCCTATAAGCTGTATAAGCTCACAAATAAGCTGTCCAAGCTTATTCGTGGCTTATGGACTCGTGCTTGGCCGCGGTAATAGGCTACTTTCTAAGGTACATTAGGGTCCATACAAGTCCAATAAGCATATTAGGCTTCTTAATAAGCTCAAAGAGCTTCTTCTTAAAAGCTTGTGGGACCCATGGTACGCCTGTTCGCCTGTTTATGGTATTACGAAGTCCAATAGTGGCCCGTTAAGGTTTCTCATGCGTGTCTTACTAACCAACGAGTTTAATAAGCTCCTTAACCTCTCTATAAGCTCAAGTGAGCTTAATAATAAGCCATGGGTCCCCAACTAACATACTGTTGGGCCTATTAACGTCTGTTAGTGGACTAATTGGCCCAACAAGGCCCATTAGTGGTCTCCATTTATGAAGTTAAAGAAGAAAGGGCTCGTTAGGACCACTAGACACCAAAACACAAGAGCTTGCTAGTATTACATAATATCGCGTTTATCACATACAATCGTATTAATAATTTATATAACTCTTTCCTAAGCCTAGCCCCATTTTGATTTCAAGAAAATTATTTACATGTTTTTTCGGGTTTATATTCCGAACAAATCATTAGAGTCACATAGTCTCCCTTTCATGTAATTTAACAAAAACGTTTTAATGCCTTCGCACCATATTTAAAGTCACATTATACATTTCTTAGCATCCCACAGTGATGAATAAAGACATATGTATATGCGTAAAACATGTAGCTTTTGCATTTAACACAGCACAAGCTCAGTTAGTTGTTATCTACAAAACTACCATGACCAAATGCTAAAATCAAAGCACAAAACATATACGAATGTGTATAGCTTAGTACGAGCGACTTACAATAAGTCCTAAGTGTCTTGGATCCGCTGTAAGTGAAGACAACCCACAATGTAATACCACGTATCGAAATAACAAAACCCAAAGCTCCAAAGCTTATCAAATACCCACGTCTCGGCTCGTGTACCTTCTTATGACCTTGTATGAAAACCTAGTATTCCTTGTATCCTTAGAAGTGAAATGGGACGAAGTGTTTGGGTTCGGCTATGATAAATTCGAAATCAAGGGAGAAATAAGGATGGTTTTTGTTTGAGAGAGTGTTTAGGAGTTGTAAGAAATGTTTAAGGTCAATGTGAGTGGGTATATATAGGCTTGAGAACTAGTTAGCTCACTTAGTCCTTAACCAATCCACAAATTGTGTCCTTATTGTGTGTTTTTGAGGTTTCTAGTTAGCTCAAAGGTTTTTTATTATAAACAACCTAGTACAAATCCGTTATTTACAAGATAAATATATAAGATTTTCAAGTAAAAAAAAAAAAAGATTATGAAAATCTTAGGGTTTGTGGTGTGCTTATTTTTTGTCGTCGGGTATTCAAGAGGGCACACAGGGATCAAAAGTGGTTAATATCCTATGAGAATAATCTAATTAAAGACATAAAGTAAATATATGGGGGGCATCTTTAATTAACCTAGTTAGGATTGTACAGGGACGTAGGGAAAATAAAAGATTTAATAGTATGTAATGTGGGACCGAATGGTGTATGGTTTGCTTACCCATTTTAGGCCAAGGTGTCTTATTAACACAAGAAATTTAATAATTTTTTGTGTGTAAGGTTTAAAATTGGTTAATGGATAGAGTTTTAGTAACTAGGTATTTCCAAAGAGTGTCAAAACCTATAATTATTGTGAAACGTAAAGCTTTACGTGCCCAATAAAAAATAAAAAACAGCGCAAAATCCATAATTAACTTCTTAAAAAATATAAACAACTTGCTTGACGTAAACCTTAATTTTAATTGGTGATCGTTTTACTTAAATATTATTTTCCTAGTCTAACGGCGGAATTAGCTTAAACGTTAAATTAATAAGTAATACGCGTAATTAGACTAAAATTAAATAGTGAATAATAAATGGACGTCGTAAAAATGACCTGAAATAAGAATGTTACAGTCTCCACCCATTAAAAGAGCTTTGTTCTCAAATCTTAAGACCTTGTAGTGTATGACGATAGCCCGTTTGCAAAAATATGGGGTATTATATGTTTGAAACGAATCTCTTCACGTTCCCAGGTGAACTCAGGACCTCTCCTAGAGTTCCAGCGAACCTTAAACCAATGGTATCCGGCTTCTCTATAATCGATTATCCACCCTAACAACATGATATCAACGGTCTTCTACAAACTGGAGCTTAACATCAACGTGAATTCCTTCCAACGGCAAGGCTAAAATGTTCGTACAGCGTATCATTTCTTCAAATTAGACCCATGGCAAGTATGGTGGAACCCAGCTCAATGTAACTCTAGAGGAAGTTCCACCCATCCTGTAAGGCAAACCTTCCCAACCATTGTGCTAACACCTTGAAGAGGTCCGACATAACTTGGGTTCCAACATGCCGCCGCTTACCGAATCGAACAACCCATATCCAAGGTGAGACCTTGTGCAAAACCCTATCCCCCAACTTCGAACGTCCATCGCTTTCCGCTATCAAATCAGCGTAGCTCTTTCTTTTGTCGATCCTGAGCAACTGAATTCCTCCTGCTTGAATCATGACTTAGTCAATCTTTTTCCATTGTTTCTTGGATCATTTCCCGGACCATTATTGAGCTGTCACCAACATCAGCCTAGCACACAGGTGACTGAACATTTTTTGGCCATAGATACCTCAATAAGTGCGTCTTATATGCAAAGCCGTGATAACTGTTGTTATACGAGAACTCGGCTAATGGTAAATGCTTAACCCAACCTTTTCTAAAATCGACCACGCTAGCACGTAGCATGTCCTTGAATGTTTTAATAGTCCTCTCCCTATGGCCGTCGGTTTCTAGATGATACGCAATGCTCATTCTCAAATCTGTACCCAAATTTCTGGATGATACACAGTGCTCATACTTATATCTGTACCCAAAGCTTTCTGAAATGATTTCCAGAAATTTGACGTAAATCTTCCATCACGATCACAGATGATTGAAACAGGTATTCCGTGTCTTGTTACTATCCTGTTCAGGTACAACCTTGCCAACTTGTCTAATGGACCATCCTCCCTTATTGGCAAGAAGTGAGCAGATTTTGTAAGTCGATCCACAATCACCCAGATGGTGTCAAAACCGTGTGACGACTTAGGAAGCTTGGTGATAAAATCCATCATGATATTATCCCACTTCCACTCGGGTATTGCTGGTTGTACTAACAATCCCGATGGCCTTTGATGTTCGGCCTTGACCCTTGCACATGTCAAGCACTTGCTAACATATGTGGTGATGTCAGCCTTTATGTTTGGCCACCAATATAGCTTCTTTATCTCTTGGTACATCTTTTCAGAACCGAGATGGATAAAATACTTTGACTTGTGGGATTCGTGCATAATCATAGATCTTAAGTCTCCATATCAAGGTAACCAACTCCTGCTGTGTAAACATAAAGTTCCATCGGCGCGTGGTTCTAACTTTTCCTTAGGTATATCCTTTCTGATCATACCGCCTACATCTTCATTCTCAAGATTCTCTGGTTTCAAAGCTTCGATCTGAGCTTCTAATATTCGTTTGGGAAGATCCAAGCTAATAGTCATAACCAAGGCTCAAACCCGCAATGGCTCAATCCGTTCCTTACGGCTCAATGCGTCAGCCACTACGTTTGCCTTCCCCGGGTGATAACGAATGTCACAATCGTAATCACTCAGCAATTCTAACCAACGGCGCTGCCTCATGTTAAGCTCCTTTTGGTCAAGGATGCGTTGTAGACTTTTATGGTCGGTGAACACGGTGCATTTGGTTCCATACAGATAATGTCTCCATATTTTTAGAGCAAACACTACCGATCCAAGTTCTAAATCATGAGTGGTGTAGTTCTTCTCATGAATTTTTAGTTGTCGAGAAGCATAGGCAATCACCTTCTCCCTCTGCATCAACACAGCGCCTAAGCCTTTGTGTGAAGCATCACAATAGACCACAAAGTCTTCGCTTCTTTCAGGTAAAGCCGCGCACTGCACAACTTCTGCTTTATTAACTGAAAAGCGTTTTTTTCCTTTTCACCCAGTCGAACTTGACTCCTTTCTGAGTAAACTTCGTCATTGATTTAGCAATCTTCGGTAGTAACCAGCAAGACCTAAGAATTGACGGATCTTTGTCGGGGTCTTTGGAGGTGCCCAATCTTTGATAGATTCTATCTTGGCTGGATCCACATGAATTCCTTTGCTATCAATGACGTGACCGAGAAATTGTACCTTCGGAATCCAAAATTCACACTTTGAAAACTTGGCATACAACTTCTCTTTCTTAAGCAATTCCAAAATTGCCTTAAGATGTTCTTCGTGCTCTTTTTTGTCCTTTGAATAAATAAGTATATCATCAATGAAGACGATTACGAACTTATCCAAGTAGGGCTTGCACACTCGGTTCATGAGGTCCATGAATACCGCAGGTACGTTTGTTAGCCCGAAAGGCATAACCTGAAACTCGTAATGACCATACCGAGTTCGAAATGCCGTTTTTGGGATGTCTTGTTCTCGTACTCTCAGCTGGTGATAACCCGATCTCAAATCTATCTTTGATTAAATGCTAGATCCTTGGAGTTGATCGAATAAATCGTCTATCCTCGGGAGTGGATAACGATTCTTTACTGTTAGCTTATTTAACTCCCGGTAGTCAATGCACATCCTGAATGACCCATCCTTCTTTTTGATGAACAAGACCGGGGCTCCCCGAGGTGAGGAACTAGGTCTTATGAAGCCTTGGTCGGAAAGCTCTTGTAGTTGTTCCAACAATTCCTTCATTTCGGACGGTGCCAATCGATACGGTGCTCGAGCTACGGGCGCGGCTCCTGGAATCAAGTCGATCTGGAATTCCATCGGTCGAGCTGAAGGAAGACCCGGCAAGTCCTCGGGAAACACTTCTGAAAAATCTTGAACGATTTGTATGTCTTTAAGTTGCTTTCCTTCCGACTTGTCCTCCTCCTTCTTGGCGGATATCTGTGCCAAAAAGATCTAACATCCTTTCGCCATGTACTCTTGAGCCTTTGAACATGAGATAATGGTCAACCGAGATTCTCTGCCGTTGTTACTTTCGTCACCACGAAGAATCAAGGTTTCATTCCCATAAGGAATTCGAACAAGTTTCTCATCACACACGATCACGGCGTGACACCTTCTTAACCAATACATACCGATAATAACGTCGAAACTACCCAGTTCTACGAGCATTAGATCTATGTTGAACGGATTGTTTAAGAAATTTAAAGTGCAACCCCGTATAATAGTGTCTATCCCAACTATTTTCCCGTCAGCTAATTCGACGTCATAACTATTTTCTAATGGAGTTGGGGCGATGTCAATCAGGGAACTGAACGCAGTAGATATAAAACTTCTATCGTCACGAGTGTCAAATAAGATAGATGCATAGCGGTTGTTTAAGAGGAACGTACCCGTGACGACATTGGAGTCCGGGTTCCTCGATGCATTCCCATTCTTCTCTGCATTTCCAACTACGTATACCCAGCCTTGGGCATTCCCATTTCCCCCATCCGTATTCTTCAATTTTGGACAATCTCTCTTGAGATATCCTGGAGCTTCACATTCAAAACAACCATTCCCCTTGGGAACTGCCCTATTGTCCCTCTGAGCATTAGCAACATTTATGTTGCCAGAACCTCTGCAGTCGCGGGCAAAGTGCCCTACCTTGTTACATTTGTGGCATTTCTGTGTGCACGTGCCATTGTGTTGAAAATTGCACTTGGTACACTTGGGCAAAGATCCACCATACGACTTCTTTTCACCCGCCCCCATATTGTAGACCTTGGCGACATTCTGTCTCTTCAAGGGTTATTGTTGATGGCCATGGTTGTTTCTGGATGAATCATCATCCTTCCTTTTGTTGTCAGTTTGCCTTTCCACATAGGTTTAGAGTTTCTGATCCATTAAGTTGTTGGCCAACTCAATAGTCTCATCCAACGTCTTGGGTCTGGAAGACTTCACATTTCCATAAATGTTATCAGGTAGTCCACTGGTGTACTTGTCAACCTTCTCAGTTTCATTAGCAACAAACTTGGTACATATCAAGGTTAGCTCTTGGAAACGTTCAGTGTATGTTAGAACATCATTCCCTTTGACCTTTAGGTTCCACAACTCGATTTCTAGTTTCTTGATTTCACCCTAAGGACAATACTTGTCCGTCATTTTCTTCTTGAGTACTTCCCAAGTCATCGAATATGCATCAGGACCTAAGGTTCTTATCTGACCATTCCACCAAGTCAAAGCAGCCCCTAACAGAGTGTAGGTGGCAAACTTAACCTGATTTTCAATAGCACAACCACTGATATTGAAAACTGATTTCATCTTTTCAATCCACCGGGTTAAACCAAAAACGCCTTCATTTCCTTTGAAGTTCAAAGGTTGACATTTCATGAAGTCAGTGTAGAAACAAGGGCGTGTAGTTTGCACATTCCTTCGGTTATCACTGTACGAACTGTGGCTTCCGTCTCCATTGGTGGAGTTTTGCAGAAGAGCTTGATCAATCATAGCTTGAATGGATTCTGGAGTCATGTTGTTTGGGTTGGTGTTATTAGGTGGGATATTCGGTCCTTGTCTCGTCACAGGTGCCATGATTCGTCTAAATCACAAGAGAAAAAACGTGAGGTCATGACAAGACATACAATAATTTACAACAACACAAGAGAGGTATATAGTACAACATAACACATCTATTTCATTCATAACATGGAAAAATTTACATGAAATAGTTTTTGGTACACAAAATACAATACAAAAGATCTAAGGTTATGGTGGCGGGGAGAACCCCTAATACTTAACATGCCTGACAACTGCCTAGCAAAGTAAAATGACATAAACCACTAGATGTAGCTATCCGCATCCCTAGAAGCATCCTGGTGATCTGGAACCCTAACATCTGGTCCTGGCTGTCTAGCTTTCCTTTGCTGCTCTCGCAATGCTAACAACTCGGCCTGCATGTCCCCCTCTCTCGTCTCATGTCTCTCATCACTCGGAGAATCTCTACCATCTGTGCCTTACATCTACAATCAGTCTCTCGAAGTTCTGCCATCTTAGTCTGTTGCATCTGGGAGCGAGTCTCATGTACCTGGTGTTGTGTCTGAATAAGAGTACCATGCAGCTGTAGCTGTGTCTGATGTGCCTGGAGCTGGGACTCGTATGCATACACCTGCTCACGGTAGGTTTGAAGCTCATAATGAACTGCCTGACTCAATCCTACCGAATGAGCCTAAGCCTTTCGGGAAGCATAGGCCTCCTCCTCTACAATCAGTACTGTATCCTGATGAGCTATCCTATCCTCCATAAGCAAGTCGACCCGCTACGAGTCCATAGGGACTTGCTGTGATATGTGAGTCCTACTATCCTGAGCATCCTCTAATATAGCATATAAGTCCTGCGTATCATGCTCATGGAGCTCAGCAAGCTCTGTAACCATAGTATTGACCTCTCCCACGTTCATAGGTGCTATCTCAGGAACTGCCTCTGCCGGATCCTCCCAAGTATCCCTAATACCATACCCAACCTCTCTAATCTCTCGTCATCTCTTTTCAGCATCTAAGGTGCTAACAAACCCATAGTCTACCCCTCGACCTCTGGTAGGTCTAGCAGTAGAACTCTCCTCGACCTCATACCTGGAGCCTAGAGCAAACAAACACGACCTCTTACGAGGTGGCCGCTCGGACTACGGAATATCATCCCTACGGTCAATAGGTGGTGGTATGTATAGAGGTGGTGGTAGTGGTGGTAGTGGAGGTGATGGTAATGCGGCAGTAACCGCATTAACAAGGGCCTGAGTGGAGGCTATCCTGAGTGTCTGGATTTAGGTTGGACACCCAGATGATGGTAGTAATGGTAATGGCATAGGTGGTGGTGATGAATGTACAGATGGGGCCGTGCACCTAGCAAGGCGCTCCCCTACAGAGGGTGGTGATAGTGAGATAGGTGGTGATGGTGGTGGAGTAGGCATGGCTAGAAGTCTCTCAACCTCTGCCTCTAGTGGAAGGGATATGGAAGCCTGAAGCCGGACAGTAATCCTAGCTCCAGTGGTAGTAATGTCAGTAGAGGGTGGTGGTGTAACAGGCTATGTTCCCTCAGGTAAGGAAACAAGCTCAACAGTAGGTACAACAACAACGGAGTCGGCCGGAGCTAAGTGCTCCTCTTCCTCCTCCTCATCCTCCTTATCTTCATCCGCTTCATCCTCATCCTCATCATCGGCCTCATCCCCGTATGAATCATCGTCATCATCATCTCCATCCTCTCCCCTGTCCATGGGATAGTCAACAGGACCATCCTCTGTCTCATCATCATCATCATACTCCTCTGGATCCTCTTCTGGATTCGACTTAATAACATATCATGGTGACCCAGCAGTAGGTGAAACAACAGGAGGTAATGGTTGCTCCTCAGCCGAAAACACATGTTCATCCTCCAATGGTATATACTCAGGGTACATAGGCTCTGGCACATAGTCAGAATCATGTGGCTGTATGAATATAGGCTCACGCTCATCCTCGTCCTGTGGTACTGGTGGTGTCTGTGGCTCCTCGGGACCAGGTATATAATCCGGTAATGGTGGGGCTACCGGCTGCATAGGGAGTCCATCATATCCATACACGATGACTCGTGGAGAACCACCATCCGACAGCTCCTCGTCAGCTCCCCAAAATACCCTCCCTGGCTCAGAATCGGTGTAGACGGAAGTGTAGGTAACCGCATATGATGCAGAAGACATGACTGCTGTAAAAAAATAACTGATATAAGTATTAATTTTAAGACTCTTATAGTAATATACGTAATATAATTTATATGCTCGTATACCAATCATGCAAGCACTTAGTAAGCTACTAATGCTAAAGCAGTATATGTCATGTAAGCACAAATGCTAGATTGCAAACAAGTAATGTATGTATGTCCTGTGCAAACCCCATTTGTGAATGCAGTGTTTGAAAATGGTTATAGTCCAGACAAAAAACTTTTGACCTGGTTCTCTATAACCTTGGCTCTAGATACCAATCTGTAACACCCCCAAATCTGAGTTGCAGTAGAATATTAAATATCCGAGGGCGTTACTTCATAGATCAATAGCACAAGATATGAGAACGACCACTAAACGTTTCGTTTTAAAAAGATACATTGGATTAACAAAATACTTGTTTATTACATAAGCTCATGGCTTCAAATTGTTCGACAATATAAGTAAAGATTTTGGTTTATAACAAATGTTCCCAAAATGTAATACGACCCAAATCTTTAGTATTGACTCTCTCCAAAGAGTGACCCCCAATGTATCTGGGCACCTCGTGCCTTATTGACCTGAGAAAAACATGCTTAAAACGTCAACATAAAGTTGGTGAATTCATAGGTTTATGTAAATCAATTGTAGGACCGCAAGATTTCCAAGTGTATGATTAAGCAACAGATGCAAACATCATAAAAAGTAATTACGTTTTCCTAAGCTCATGACACTGAAGCTCGACATGTATGAATGCAATAAATTGCCAACAATGCCCGTGAATGATGTTCTAACCCGCAACATCCCAAATCCGACATGGTATACGTTTGTTGTCCGGCAAACCGGCACAGTGAGCGCTACTCACCCAAACGGGGACGTCAATCCCAAATAGATCTATTTATAACACTCGCGCTTACAATCTAGTAATTGACAGTTCATGATAAAGGGCTTAGTGGGTTATCGCTACTTAGGCAAAACACGTAATCATTGTATAAAATGTACCCTTGCGTCCAATTTGTAAAACAAAGCATGTTCTCACCCCAAAGATGTAAAACATTTAAATAATTGTAAAGCATGGGGCTATGAACTCACCTTAGTAAGTAGTCCCCTGTGAATGATAAATATATCCAAGTATGGCAAATGAATCTCACCGTCAAATACCTAAGTAAATACGGCCAGTCTTAGTCTACAAGTTTAGGCTAACGACTTAATGCATAAACTACAATAAATTGCTAGTTTATATATACTGTTATCACTTGTGTGGTGGTGCTCATGTTTATTGTATTTGTCTTTACTTGTTGGCTCTTGGGGAGGTATACGATTACACACGTTCAAGTATATGTACAAACGTTATTAATAAATATACATATTTATTAAGTTGTGCTTTAATTTGTATAATATCTGGTAAATATTATAACTTGTTCGATTCGCTAAGTGTTTACTAAAATCACTTCCATTCATAAAATACCCTTAGGTTTTTCTATATTTACAAAAACAGTCTCTAGGTTTATGAAAATATAATATTTACACTATAAACCCTTAAGTTTCCACATTTACACCTTTAGTCCTTCAACTTTACAAAAATTACACTTTAGGTCCTTCTACTTTCAAAATAGCCCTTTAAGTTTCAGAATGTCAAAAATAGTCCCTAGACTTATAAAATCAGTTTTAGCAGTTTTAACCCTCAAGTTTACAAATTGACACTTTTAGTCCCTTAACTTGTAAAAATTTAAATTTTAAGTCCAAATAAGATCTAGCAAGTGACAATGGGTTTTATTATGCTCCAAGAAGCCATATAAGCTGTGGCAGCTTATAAATAAGCTCGGATGAGCTTATTTAGGCTTATTGGACCTTATTGGGCCTGTTAAGGTCCAATAAGTAATTTAAAGGTCCAATTTAGTTTTCAAAGGCACATAAGCCCTCATTAAGCTTATTTAAGCTTATTTAAAACTGTTGGCTGAAAAATAAGCTCGGATGAGCTTATTTGAGCTTATTCGAGCTTATTGGGCTCGCTAGCCCAATAACTCTAACCCGAAAGATATCAAAGGGGTCCATTAATGTTTTATAACATGTTCAACTTATTGTTCTAGGCTAAATAAGCACTTATGGATTTTTTTATTGCTCGGCTTATTTATTAAGCAAATAAGCCTCGCTAATCGGCTTTCGAGTCCAATAAGAACCCGAATAGCATTTTTAACATTTAGGCTTGGTCCATTGAGGTCCATTAGCTTCTCTAAGTTCAGATATAACTCAATAAGCTGCATAAGGTCACAAATAAGCTGTTCAAGCTTATTCGTGGCTTATGGGCCTACTTCGGCTACAAAAGTGGGTTGTCAAGCCCAACAAGGGTTCGGTTAAGTTTCTATGGTATTTTAAGGTCTATGTAATTTCAATAAGCTTATTAGGCTACTTAATAAGCTCGTGGAGCTTATTAAGAAGCTGTGGTCTCCACGGAATGGCCTATTAGGCCTATTTGGGTTTAACGAGTCCATTAGTGGCCCGTTAAGGGTTTCCATTTGCGTTTTACTAACCAACGAGTTTAATAAGTTCCCTAACCCCTTTATAAGCTCAAGTGAGCTTAATAATAAGCGATGGTTCCCCACTAACGGATGGTTGGGCCCATTAACGTCCGTTAATAGACTGTTTGGCCCAACAAGGCCCGTTAGTGGCACGTTAATGATCTTAAGGTTCGTTAGGATCACTAGCACCAAAACAAACTTGTTTAGCATTATTTAATCACGTTTAATCACATGCATTTGTTCTATAGGTTCGTATTCTCTTTCCCAAACCATGCCATTTTGTTTACATAAAAAGTTAATGTATAGGTTTTGAGTATATGTGATAGTTTTCAAGTTAGTTTCCATCTTTGCATTTAAATGAAACGTTTAAGGCTTTAGCTCATTTTAAATCACATTTTAGCACATCCTAACACCACACAAGAGATAATATACGTATGCATATGCGTATAACATGCATGTTTTTCATTTAGCATGCATAAGCTCACGTTAGTTTGTTATCTACAACTAACATGACCATTCGACTAGAAATAAAAGAAACCATATAATACGAAAGAGTTATGGACATGAATGGCTTAGTACAACTTACAAGGGTCCTAGAGATTTGAATGTGTATCGTATAGTTAACCCAAATCGTATAACCTAAATGTATGCCAACCCTAAGCTTCAAAGCTTATCAAATAACCTAACCTTGGCTCGTGTACTCCTCCTATGAGATTTCCATAAGATTTGGAAATCTTATGGTTTGTGTGGGTGATTGTTTGGCCGTGGGTATCAAAGGGAACAAAGAGGGATCCAAAGTGGTTAATATACTTTGTGTATTAAGCTAAGTGGAGACATTAAGGACACTCTTTAATAAATCCTAGGTTGTACATGTACTTAGGAAAATTTCTAGTTGTGTACGTATGTGAGACGTGTAACTTATGGGTTTTTGGCTTACTCATTTTTGGCCAAGTGACATATTAACACAATAAATTATTAACCTTTGTGTTTAAGGATTAAAAGTGGTTATTGGTTTGAGTCTAGGTAAGTCTAGGTATTTCCGGAGTGTGTCTGAACGTATTTTATTGTAAAACGTAAGCCTTTCACGCGACCAATAAAAATAAAACGCGTAAAGTCAATAATTATCTTCCTAATAATTACATAACACTTGCTTGACGTAAACCTTAATTTATTTGGTGACCGTTTACGTTGACTGATTATTTCTAGTCTACGCGATTTAGCTTAAAAGTTAAATTAAAAGTAAACGTGTATCGGACTAAAGTAAATAGTCAAGAATAATAGAGTTATAAAATGACCTGAAATTGAGAAATGTTACAGTCTCCACCTGTTAAAAGAGCTTTGTCCTCAAAGCTTAAGACCTTGTAGTGGATGACGAAGCCCGGTTTATGAAGAGATGTGGGTATTTCTTTTTGAACGAATCTTTACTTTCCCAGGTGAACTCAGGACCTCTCCTAGAGTTCCAGCGAACCTTAACCAGTGGTATTCGGCTTCGCTTTAATCGTTTGATCTCTCGTTCCATAATTTCAACGGGCTCTTCCATAAATTGGAGCGTATCATCAATGTGAACTCCTTCCAATGGCATGGCTAACGGTTCGTCAGCATAACATTTCTTCATATTAGACACATGGAAAGTATGGTGAACCCTGCTCAATTCTTGAGGAAGTTCCAGCCTGTAGGCAACCTTCCCAACCTTGGCTAACACCTTGAAAGGTTCGACATATCTAGGGTTCAATTTGCCCCGCTTACCTAATCGTACAACCCATTTCTAAGGCGAGACTTTGAGCATAACCCTATCCCTAACTTTGAACTTCATCGGCTTTCGCTTCAAATTAGCGTAGCTCTTTTGTCGATCTTGAGCATCTTGAATTCTTTGCTTGATCAGGACAATCTTTTCTGTTGTTTCTTGGATCATTTTCGAACAGGTCAGTTGAGCTTCTCCAACTTTGGCCTAGCACACAGGTGATCGACATTTTCGGCCATAAAGTACCTCATAAGGTACGGCCTTTATGCTAGCATGATTACTCTTGTTATACGAAAATTTGGCTAATGGAAAATGCTTAACCCAGCCCTTTCCAAAATCGATCACGCAAGCACATAGCATGTCCTCGAGAGTTTGAATAGTCCTCTCGCTCTGATTGTCGGTCTCCGGATGATACGCGATGCTCATACTCAGATCTGTACCCAAAGCTTTCTGAAATGATCTCCAGATGTTTGATGTGAACCTCCCATCTCGATCACAGATGATTGAAACAGGTATTCCGTGTCTTACTACTATCCTGTTCAGGTACAACCTTGCCAACTTGTCTAATGGATCATTCTCCCTTATTGGCAAGAAGTGAGCAGATTTTGTAAGTCGATTCATAATCACCCAAATGGCGTCAAAACCTTGTGACGACTTAGGAAGCTTGGTGATAAAATCCATCATGATATTATCCCACTTCTACTCGGGAATTACTGGTTGTACTAACAATCCCGATGGCCTCTGATGTTTGGCCTTGACCTTTGCACACGTCAAACACTTGCTAACATAGGTGGCGATGTCAGCTTTCATATTGGGCCACCAATATTGCTTCTTCATGTCTTGATACATCTTCTCGGAACTGGGATGGATAGAATATTTTGACTTATAGGATTCGTGCATAATCACGGATCTTAGGTTACCATAGCAAGGCAACCAACTCCTGCCATTTAAACATAAGGTTCCATTGGCGCGTGGTTCCAACTCTTCCTTAGGTATATCCCTTCTGATCATACCACCTACATCTTCTTTCTTAAGATTCTCTGGTTTCAGGGCTTCGATCTGAGCTTTTAGTATTTGTTTGGGAAGATCCAAGCCAATAGTTATAACTAAGGCTTGAACCCGCAATGGCTCAATCCGTTCCTTATGGCTTAATGCGTCAGCCACTACGTTTGCCTTCCCCGGTTGATAACGAATGTCACAGTCATAATCACTTAGCAATTCTAGCCAACGGCATTGCCCTATGTTAAGCTCCTTTTGGTCAAGAATGTGTTGTAGACTTTTATGGTCGGTGAACACGGTGCATTTGGTTCCATATAGATAATGTCTCCATATTGTTAGAGCAAACACCACCGATCCAAGTTCTAAATCATGAGTGGTGTAGTTCTTATCATGAATTTTTAGTTGTCGAGAAGCATAGGCAACCACCTTCTCTCTCTACATCAACACAACACCTAAACCCTTGTGTGAAGCATCACAATAGACCATAAAATCTTCGCTTCCTTCAGGTAAATCCAGAATTGGTGCACTGCACAACTTTTGCTTTATTAACTAAAAAGCATTTTCTTCCTTTTCACCCCACTCAAATTTGATCCCCTTCTGAGTAAGCTTCGTCATTGATTTAGAAATCTTCGAAAATCACTCAATAAACCTTCGATAGTAACCAGCAAGACCCAAAAATTAACGGATCTCCGTCGGTGTCTTAGGAGATGCCCAATCCTTGATAGATTCTATCTTGGCTGGATCCACATGAATGCCTCTGCTATCAATGACGTGACCGAGAAATTGTACCTTCGGAATCCAAAATTCACACTTTGAAAACTTGGCATACAACTTCTCCTTCTTAAGCAATTCCAAAATTGCCTTAAGATGTTCTTCGTGCTCTTTCTTGTCCTTTGAATAAATAAGTATATCATCAATGAAGACGATTACGAACTTATCCAAGTAGGGCTTGCACACTCGGTTCATGAGGTCCATGAATACCGCAGGTGCGTTTGTTAGTCCGAATGGCATAACCTGAAACTCGTAATGACCATACCGAGTTTGGAATGCCGTCTTTGGAATGTCTTGTTCTCGTACTCTCAGCTGGTGATAACCCGATCTCAAATCTATCTTTGAATAAATGCTGGATCCTTGGAGTTGATCGAATAAATCATCGATCCTCGGGAGTGGATAACGATTCTTCACTGTTAGCTTATTTAACTCCCGGTAGTCAATGCACATCCTGAATGACCCATCCTTCTTTTTGACGAACAAGACCGGGGCTCCCCAAGGTGAGGAACTAGGTCTTATGAAGCCTTTGTTGGAAAGCTCTTGTAGTTGTTCTGACAATTCCTTCATTTCGGACGGTGCCAATCGATACGGTGCTCGAGCTACGGGCGCGGCTCCTGGAATCAAGTCGATCTGGAATTCCACCGGTCGAGCTGGAGGAAGACCCGGCAAGTCCTCGGGAAACACTTCCAAAAAATCTTAAACGATTGGTACGTCCTTAAGTTGCTTTCCTTCCGACTTGTCCTCCTCCTTCTTGGCGGATATTTGTGCCAAAAAGATCTGACATCCTTTCGCCATGTACTCCTGAGCCTTTGAACATGAAATGATGGTCAATCAAGATTCTCTGCCGTTGTTACTTTTGTCACCATGAAAAATCAAGGTTTCATTCCCATAGGGAATTTGAACAAGTTTCTCATCACACACGATCATGGCGTGACACCTTCTTAACCAATCCATGTCGATAATAACGTCGAAACTACCCAGTTTTACGGGCATTAGATATATGTTGAACGGATGATTTAAGAAATTTAAATGCAACCCCGTATAATAGTGTCTATCCCGACTATTTTCCTGTCAGCTAATTCGACGTCATAACTATTTTCTAATGGAGTTGGGGCGATGTCAATCCGGGAACTAAACGTAGTAGATATAAAACTTCTATCGGTACCAATGTCAAATAAGATAGATGCATAGCGGTTGTTTAAGAGGAACGTACCCGTGACGACATTGGAGTCCGAGTTCCTCGATGCATTCCTATTCTTCTCTGCATTTCCAACTGCGTATACCCAGCCTTGTGCATTTCCATTTCCCCTATCCTTATTCTTCAATTTTGGACAATCTCTCTTGAAATGTCCTAGAGCTGCACATTCAAAACAACTATTCCCTTTGGGGACTGCCCTATTGTCCCTCTGAGCATTAGCAACATTAGTGTTGCCAGAACCTCTACAGTCGCCGGCAAAGTGCCCTACCTTGTTACATTTATGGCATTTATGAGTGCACGGGCCATTGTGATGAAAATGGCACTTGGTGCACTTGGGCAAAGATCCACCATACAGCTTCTTTTCACCCGCCACCATATTGTAGACCTTGGCGACATTCTGTCTCTTGAAGGGTTGTTGTTGATGGCCATGGTTGTTTCTGGATGAATCATTAGCCTTCCTTTTGTTGTCATTCTGCCTTTCCGCATAGGTGCGAAGTTTCTGATCCATCAAGTCGTTGGCCAACTCAATAGTCTCATCCAATGTCTTGGGTCTGGAAGACTTTACATTTCCATAAATGTTATTAGGGATTCCACTGATGTACTTGTCAACCTTCTCAGTTTCATTAGCAACAAACTTGGTACATATCAGGGTTAGCTTTTGGAAACATTCAGTGTATGTTGGAACATTGTTCCCTTTGACCTTTAGGTTCCACAACTCGATTTCTAGTTTTTTGATCTCACCCTGCGGACAATACTTGTCCGTCATTTTCTTCTTGAGTACTTCCTAAGTCATCGAATATGCATCAGGACCTAAGGTTCTTATCTGACCATTCCACCAAGTCAAAGCAGCCCCTAACAAAGTGCAGGTAGTAAACTTAACCTGATTTTCAATAGCACAACCACTGATATTGAAAACGGATTCCATCTTTTCAATCCACCGAGTTAAACCAACAACGCCTTCATTTCCTTTGAAGTTCAAAGGTTGACATTTCATGAAGTCAGCGTAGAAACAAAAGCGTGTAGTTTGCATATTCCTTCGGTTATCCCAGTGTGAACTATGGCTTCTGTCTCCATTGGTGGAGTTTCGTAGAAGAGCTTGATCAATCATAGCTTGAACGGATTCTGGAGTAATGTTGTTTGGGTTGGTGTTGTTAGGTGGGGTATTCGGTCCTCGTCTTGTCACAGGCCCTGATTCGTCTAAATCACAAGAGACAAAATGCGAGGTGTTGGTGATCGAGTTATGTTAAAGGTATCACCTTGGAAAGGGGTCGTACGTTTTGGAAAACGGGGAAAGTTGAACCCGAGGTATATCGGACCTTTCAAGGTGTTAGCCAAAGTGGGAACCGTTGCTTATAGACTCGAACTACCTCAACAGTTAAGCAGGGTTCATAGCACATTTCATGTATCCAATCTAAAGAAGTGTTTATCTGACGAGCCATTGGCAGTTCCGTTAGATGAAATACACATTGATGATAAACTCCACTTTGTTGAAGAACCAGTGGAAATCTTGGAGCGTGAGATCAAGAAGTTAAGGCGAAGTCGTATTCCCATCATCAAAGTTCGATGGAACTCCAAGAGAGGTCCTGAGTTCACATGGGAACGCGAAGATCAGTTCCGGGAAAAGTATCCGCACCTCTTCACAAAAACCGCACCCTCGAAGAATGTTGCATCTTGAGCCTTGGGACAAGGCTCTCCTAACGGGTGGAGACTGTAACATTTCTCATTTTCAGGTTATTTACAACTTTAATAAATTCCATTATTTATTTTTAGAGTTTTACGCGTTCGCTTTTAATTATTAACTTATAGTTAAATCGCGTAAACTAAAAATCAACGTTCAATGTAAACGGACATCAAACAAATTAAAGTTTACATCAAGCAAGTGTTATATGATTATTAGGAGTATAATTTATAACTTTTCATAATTTATTTTTGTTGGTTACGTAAAACGCTTACGTTTCGCAATAAATTACATTCGGTCGTACCCGGAAGCACCTTTACCCATCTACACTCAAACAAATACCCACTTTTATACCCAATACTCAAAATTAACTTATTTTGTTTACCTATAACTCATATAAACCGGACCTAAAGGTTTACATAAGAAAGAAATGCAAAATCCCCACTAACTTCCTTTCTACACATGTTAATTCTTACACTAATGTACCTTAAGCACATGTATCAAGTAATTGGCTTGTCAAAGAGTACCCTCCTCCTAGGGAGGAGGAGAGCTCTTACACCTTGTCCTTTAAACCACCATTAGTCCCCATGGTTTCATTTAAGGTTGTTTAATGGTTTCCAAAATGCTATAAAAGGGAAGTCATATGTAACTAGCTTCTACTCTTTCCATTTGCAAGAAAAACATATCTTTCTCTCCCAAAAGAAGCTCCAAACCCACGGCATACATATTGTGTATTAGGGTTTCATTTAATTTTTGCATCCAAGGCATTCCAAGTATTCAAGTGTTCATTCTAAGGTTACCTAAGGTTACTCAAGGTGTTAACAAGCTTGGATTCGGGTTTAACAAGGAATAATCAAGAAAACATATTTAGGGTTTTCTTGATTAGGGTTTTGATTTTGAAGGCTTGGTTAGGGTTTACATCTTGTGTTCATCATCCTACTTATCTTCTAAAAGGTCTATTTAAAGTATTCCATGTTCAATCATTCATTTTCTATTGTGTACATACTTGTTGTATAAGTTAATCACCACCTAGATTCATTTTAAAGTTATATAAAGTGTTTAAGGATTTCATATGAATAAGTGACATGAACATTTAGAGGACTTAATACTTGTAAGATATACGGTACAACACTTGGTAAAATTATGGTGCAAGGTCTTTAAGCAAAAATGAATACAAACTAACTTTATTAATTGAAAACCCTAATTATACTTTTAATACCTACTGTTGGATTGAACCATAAACCATATGTTTTATATTTTATAAAAATAGTACTCTTTACAAGGATCGTGTGCATGTAAGGAACTCGAAAAACGGAATTATAACGAACAAGTTACGGATTTTACAAGTTATATATAATTAACTTTATAAAAACAATTTTATAAACTGTGATGAACAGTAAAAGTTACTGTTCATCAGAGGTAAAAATCTCATAAATCTAATGTTTTGATAAAATTCCTTAATACGAACCCACGGACATAAAGAACTCGAAAAACGGAATTATAACGAACAAATTACGATTTAAACAAGTTATATATAATTAATTCTATAAAAACAATTTTTATAAACTGTTATGAACAGTAAATACTACTGTTCATCAGGGGTTTAAATTTTATAAATATAATATTTTGATAAATTTCCTTAATACGAACCCACGGACATAAAGAACTCGAAAAACGGAATTACAACGAACAAGTTACGTATTTTACAAGTTGTATATAATTAATTTTATAAAAACAAACTGTCATGAACAGTAAATATTACTGTTCATCAGAGGTTTAAATCTTATAAATATGATATTTTGACAAATTATCTTAATACTAATCCAAGGACATAAGGAACTCGAGAAACGGAACTATAATGAACGAGTTATGATTTAAACAAGCCACGTATAATTAATTCTATAAAAACAGTTTTTATAAACTGTAATGAACAGTAAAAGTTACTGTTCATCAGAGGCTTAAACTTTATAAATATGATGTTTTGATAAATTATTTTGATACGAAGACATGGACATAAGAAACGTATAAAACGGAGTCGAAACGATAAAGATACGAGGTTTTAAAGATCACGCGCACTATTTTTACTTTTATACATTATTTTATAAAACAACTAAACTAATAATGAAATATCATTATGTAATCAATAAAACGTTTATCTATATTTTTCCAAATAGTACATTAGTAAACGAAAATAATATTTTCTTACGGATACAAGTACACACACTTTCATTTAACAAAGTACGAGTTAATTATTGTTTTAACTTTACGGAACAAAGGAAAACTATAGGTGTGGTGTCGATGTATACTACATGTTATGTTTTAATTATATGAAATACGTTATACTTCTAACGACCTATAATTAATTAGTTGGCATTCGAATTCCGAGACGATTCACTTACTTGCTTTAGATAATTAATCATTCACTTAACGTGATTTCAGAACCCGGGTGTTTTAAAACTTGTGATTTCTAAACTCTCCCCACAAAAGTCTTTGCTACTTTTCAAAGATTTAGTTTGGGGAAGTTTTGAGGTATTTGGTTTTAGAGCATATAACATTGCGTGAGGACACGACAATCACTTAGTTTGGGGAATTTTGATATGTGAGAAATCACATATCCTTTTTATACCAAAAATGGCCCTTAAATGATCAAAATGTGCAAAAATATGCTTGTATTTGTGTATTTTGTTGTTTGTGAATGTGTAGGTACGGATATTGCAAAAATCACAAGAAAACGGTCAAAACCGGACAAACACGAACACGAGAATGGAAAGAGTGCACAAGAGCCGGGAGTTTGATAGCAAAAAGGTCAAATAGTCAACCATGGTCAACAATGGTCAACTCACAAAAGACAAAAACCCTCAAAATACCCAAATGAGCCTTAATGTTAAACCAAATTCACAATAAGTCCTTAAAACCTTAACACCGTTAGTCTTTTTATTATAAAGACTAACGGTCGTTATTTCTTTATAATTAGAACCCTTAAATCCCTAAACCAAGCCCAAATCATAACCCCCGGCCCAATTTCCTGTTTATACCCGAGCCCAGGACAAACACCCATTTCCCGGGTCATACACAAAACATATAACATTTGGGGGGCAGGAAAAATAGTTTTTATAGTTCACCGTCTCCCCCACTTTATCCAGCTCAAATTAAATGCAATTAACCCACACCCTTTCAATTAATAACGTGATTAGAAGATTCTTAGTACTAAGCTACACCTCAGCAAAGAAAAAACGTCATCAAACATCTTTGATTGGCTAGCTCTGTCAAAGGAATTACACGCGGGTCTCAAAAGAAACACACCTTTATAGGAAATTTATACTAAAAACAAGCCAAAAGAAGCACAAGGCCTCTAAAACAAGGAATACCATGCTGGCAATCCGTGTGATCACATATTGATCCAACGGTGAAGATTGAAAATCCAATGATTGCAAGGATTAAAAGGCTAAGATCATTTGGAGCGTATGAGACCTAGAAGCTTCTCTCTCAGCCTATATAAAGAGCTCCTCACTCACTCACAAAGGGCATCTAGGAGTAGTGTTAATATAGCTTAGTGTAGTTTTTTAAATAACTTCAAATTTTTTTTTTGCAATTTAGCTTATTGTAATGTTTTAATTCAGTAATTGTAATCTCTTTTTCAAGCTTGTAATCAGTACTCTTTTATTAATAAAAGCGTGTTTTCATTTTAATGTGCAATTTATGTTTTACTTAATAAGAAATTTAGTTTAATAAGCTCTTAATTAATCAAATAAGTTCTTAATAATCTGTCTTAATCTCTACATAAGCTAGCTATATTCTCATTTAAGCTCTTAAAGCTTAAATGAGCTTATTGTTGCTTAAATCCACCCTCAAATTACCACAACTTATTAAGGAAGGGAAGCCAGTAATGGAAGGGCTTCTAGGACCATACCAGCTTATCAATTGATAAGCTAAAGCTTGTTGATAAGCTCAAAAGAGCATTTATAAGCCTTGTTTGTGCAAAGGCAGTTGTAAGTCCTCTCTTTACATTCTGTAGCTTAAAATTGCGTTTTAGCTTATTACTGTTTAATAATAGCTTATATCTGTTTAGTGTAGCTTATTAATGCTTATTATAGATGTTAGATGCTTATTATGTGTAATTGTTAGCTTAGAACTTAATTTGCTTGTCATTTGTCTTAAAACAGTTAAAAACCAAAAATATTAGCATAGTTTAATAGCTTATTGTTCTAGCTTATTAGTTTGTTAAAATCTGCTTATTAGGTCTTATTATAGCTTTTTAGTATCTGGTATCTAAGATTTTAGCTTTAATTCTCATTTTTATAAGCTAAGTATGGATTTAAGGAATTTAAGGGAGTGTTTGGGTCAAGCAGTACTAACTCAAGTTAGTACTGCTTGAGTCCATTTGGTCCTTTAAATTTCATTTTAAATCTTATTATAAGGTTTATAGAGTCAGGATTTAAAGTTGTTTGAAGGCATAATCAAGTTTTAATCAAAGTAATGTGTAGTTGTTCAAATCTGTTAGCCTAAATCTAGTTTAATGTGCATTTTAAGCTCAAATCTGTTATAGTTATTGTTATTGCTCAAATTGCTTTAGTTTTAGTGTTATAAAGATGTTTAAGTCAAGTCATTAGGTCTGTATCAAGTTGTTTTAAGTTTTGATTATTAAGAGTGTCAACTGCATCAGCAGTTTAAACAGACAAAATGACTTTTTCAATCTTAATTTTCAGTAGGTTAAAGTAGCTATTAGGTTTTGATTTTTAGTATTTAAATAGTTTGTAGGTAAGATTCATATTGTTTCAGCTTAATTTGTTTTAAAAAGTTTATTAAGTCATCTGTTTTTGAGCTTAAATTTAGCTTTTAGTCTTTTCATTCAAAAACCAAAAAGTTAGGTAAAATTGCATATGCAATTTTTCATTAAGCTATTTCATCTAGCATTTGAGTTTCAAAATACTTTTTAAGAATAGATTTAGGTAGCTTATTAGTCAAATTTTAAAGTAGTATAAGCCAAAAGTCTATAAGGATCCATTAGCTTGTCTAGAAATAAGCTTAAAAGTGCCTTCAGGGACTGTTTAGTTAACAGCTTTCATCAAGTGCTTATTTGAGAATTTTAGCTTATAATTTTAGTTTTCTAGCTTAAATCTTGCTTAAAATTGTTAGTTAAGATAGTTTTAAACAGTTTGTAGCTTATTAGGTCCAGGATTTAGCTTATGATTCTTTTTCATAGAAAAGTCGAAAACAAAGTTTAATAGCAAGTAGCTTTTTCATTAAGTCTTTTCATAGCTTATTCAAATTTTAAACTCCTTTTTTATTAAAGTTTTAGATAGAGCTTAGAATAAGCTTTCCATAGATATAAGCTAGATTGCCATAAGGTTCCTATAGCTGGCTTAAAAATAAGCTCAAAGTTGTCTCATTGTCTGTTTTAAGTTCAGCTGTGTCCCAAGTGATTTTTTTCTAGCTTATTACCTTTTGATTAGCTTATTTCCTGTATAAACTAGCTTATTAGGTTAGAAGTTAGTTGCTTATAGCTTATTAAGTCTTAGTTTTAGCTTATCTTAGTTTTGAGCTTATTAAGTTTTCAAAAAAGTAGAAAAAATGGTTAAATGTTTTCTGTCTAAATTTTAAGCTGATTTCTAGCTTATTATTGACTTTCAAAAAAGTTGTTTTCACAAAAATGGCTTATTTTTATCTATTTTGCAACTTTGCTTTTTAGGTTTTTGCAAAAATAAAAAAATGTGAAACCAAGGAAGTCGGAGGTGAACAAGACTCGAACCCCCGACCTCAACCTAGTCTCACCCTTTTATAAGCCTCAACACACACACCCCTCACCAACGTCCCCTTGGGACTTTTACGTCTAAGTTTGCACCATCAATCATTTTACCCCTTTTTTGAGCTTTATGTATAATAAGCACTTCGAGTGCTACTTTGATTTTTCCAGGCTTATTGAGTTTAACATTTTAAGATTTCTTATTTTTCCTGCATCCTGCTTATCATAAGCTATCTTTAAAAAAAATTTAGGATTTTTAGCTTAAAGTTTTATATTTTTCGTGAATTAATTTAGTTAAAAACTTTAAAAAATAATCAAAAATAGAAAAATAACCAAAAAAATAGTTTTCTTTTTTATAAAATTTTCTTTTATCATATTCTAGGCTTAGGTTTGAAATTTGCTTCCGTATGGTTAATATTTTGAAAATTCACTTTTTAAATAACGGGTTTTCATATCCGTTCTCGTTTTCTTCATTTTTAGCTTAAATTACTCTCGTTTTAAATTTTTCTTAGCATTTTCTTTTTAATAGTCATTTAGGATTAGAAAAACTTTCAAAAAAACATTTAGGGTTTAATTTTAGTATTCTTGCTTATTTGTCACGTTTTCTTTAATTACCGTTATTTGAATTTAATTAAGGAATTTAAGGGAGTGTTTACGTCAAGCAGTACTAACTCAAGTTAGTACTACTTGAGTCTATTTGGTCCTTTAAATTTCATTTTAAATCTTATTATAAGGTTTATAGAGTCAGGATTTAAAGTTGTTTGAAGGCATAATCAAGTTTTAATCAAAGTAATGTGTAGTTGTTCAAATATGTTAGCCTAAATCTAGTTTAATGTGCATTTTAAGCTCAAATCTGTTATAGTATTGTTATTGCTCAAATTGCTTTAGTTTTAGTGTTATAAAGTTGTAGAAGCAAGTACCTTAGGTCTGCATAAGTTAGTTCATAGTTTAGGCTATAAAAAGTGTCAACTGCATCAGCAGTCATAAAAAGCCAAATAGCCTTTTCTAGCTTAAAAATTCAGATAGGTAAAGTAGTTGTTAGCTTTTGATTTTTTGTGCACAATTAGATTTTAGGCTATTCTAGTTAGATTAAGACTTATTTGAGTTAAAAAGCTTATTTAAATACTTGTTTTAGATCTGCAATTTAGTTTTTTTGTCTTTTCATTCAAAAACCAAAAGTTAGGTAAAAATGCATAGGCAGCTTTTTCATTAAGCTTTTTCATTAAGCATTTGAGTTTCAAAATACTTTTTAAGAATAGATTTAGGTAGCTTATTAGTCAAACTTTAAAGTAGTATAAGCTAGATTCCCATAAGGATCCATTAGCTTATCTAGAAATAAGCTTAAAAGTGCCTCCAGGGACTGTTTAGTTAACAGTTTTCATCAAGTGCTTATTTGAGAATTTTAGCTTATAGTTTTAGTTTTCTAGCTTAAATCTTGCTTAAAATTGTTAGTTAAGATAGTTTTAAACAGTTTGTAGCTTATTAGGTCCAGGATTTAGCTTATGAGTCTTTTTCATAGAAAAGTCAAAAACAAAGTTTAATAGCAAGTAGCTTTTTCATTAAGTCTTTTCATAGCTTATTCAAATTTCAAACTCCTTTTTGATTAAAGTTTTAGATAGAGCTTAGAATAAGCTTTCCATAGATATAAGCTAGATTACCATAAGGTTCCAATAGCTAGCTTAAAAATAAGCTCAAAGTTGTCTCATTGTCTGTTTTAAGCTCAGCTGTGTCCCAAGTGATTTTTTTAGCTTATTTCCTTTTGATTAGCTTATTTCCTGTATAAACTAGCTTATTAGGTTAAAAGTTAGTTGCTTATAGCTTATTATGTCTTAGTTTTAGCTTATCTTAGTTTTGAGCTTATTAAGTTTTCAAAAAAGTAGAAAAAATGGTTAAATGTTTTCTGTCTGAATTTTAAGCTGATTTCTAGCTTATTAGTGACTTTTAAAAAAGTAGTTTTCACAAATATAGCTTATTTTTATCTGTTTTACAACTTTACTTTTTAGGTTTTTGCAAAAATAAAAAAAGAGGAAACCAAGGAAGTCGAGGGTGAGCAAGACTCAACCCGACATCAACCTATCTCACCCTTTTTAAGCTCACTCAGACAACCCTCACCAACGTGCCCTTGGGACTTTTACGTCCAAGTTTGCACCATCGATCCTTTTACCCCTTTTTTTAGCTTTATGTATAATAAGCACTTCAAGTGCTATTTTGATTTTTCCCGACTTATTGAATTTAGCATTTTAGGATTTCTTATTTTTCCTGCATCCTGCTTATCATAAGCTATTTTTAGAATTTTTTTAGGATTTTTAGCTTAAAGTTTTATATTTTTCGTGAATTAATTTAGTTAAAAATTTTAAAAATAGAAAAATAATCAAAAAAATAATTTTATTTTTTATATAATTTTCTTTTATCATATTCTAGGCTTAGGTTTGAAATTTACTTTCTTATGGTTAATATTTTGAAAATTCACTTTTTAAAGAACGGGTTTTCATATCCGTTCTCGTTTTCTTCGTTTTTAGCTTAAATTACTCTCGTTTTAGAATTTCCTTAGCATTTTCTTTTTAATAGTTATTTAGGATTAGAAAAAGTTTAGAAAAAACATTTAGGGTTTAATTTTAGTATTCTTGCTTATTTGTCACGTTTTCTTTAATTACCGTTATTTGAATTTAATTGCTTAGTAATTAATTTTTTCTTGCTTGCTTAATGTTTTGAATGTAGATTAGAAAAATTAATCCAAAATGTTTGAACCGCAATTCAAGTCATTGTCCAAATAACAAACGAGGTCTCAATTTCATAAGTCTTTAGGAAAACGACCTGGTAATCACTTACCGGTTAAACGTGTAGTATTTTTGTAAGATTTTTCCTACTACCTTTGTCCTCAAGAGTAGTTTTGGAATTGTCTAAACTTTGGATATTATTACGTATTATAATTATTGACAACATCATGAATATTCTAGAAGATATCAAACGTAGTCCCTACTCCAAGAAACTCCAATACGCCATATCCAATCCCTTAGATACGACGTATCAAACCAACTTCCAGACCCTATAAATACAAAAAAACGAGTTTTGAGCATGCTAAATCATATTCTCGATACCTAAACCACAAAAGTCGATTTTCAAAGGAGAAAAAGAGCAGAAGAGGTCTTGCAACGCATTCCAATCCATAGAAGACAACGTGTAATTTCTTATACTTTTGTAATCGTTCAGTTTTTGGTATCATTCGTTAACTCGGTTAGTTTAACTTGGCTAAAACAATTACTCTTTTATTAATTATGATGTTTGAAGGCTAATACCTCCGGGTATTAGCCATTATTATGAAGATCTGAATGTTTGGTTTTGTTTATATCTTGATTGCTTAATTTATCATTGCATGCTTGTTTATGGTTATCAATTCATACTTGTTTACATGCTTTTGTATGCGACCTATCATTCAACTGGATCTAGTGATACAAACCAAGTAATCTAAATGCCTAGATAGCTCTTCATATAGTAGTTTATACATCTAGAATGTCTGGATAGCTCTTCAATACGGCGTATCCGCTCCATACCATACGGTGTATTGAATGTCTGGACGTTATCAGTCTTTATTTTTTATGTACTTTAAAAACATTATTGTCAGTTCTGTCAATACGGCGTATTCATACACATGATACGGCATATTTAACAGACTGTCCCGTATTTAGATACTTTTTTCAGTTTCTCAAATTACGGCAAGTATTCATGTTTATGGGATTCAGGAGTATCGTTTCTTGTAAATTTTTTGTTTAGTTTTTAGTAAATATTAAAGTAGGTACCAAGATAAGAATGCACACATTTTTCCTATGTTTTATACAGGACCTTGGAAGCAAAGAAATATCAATAAATATTGGTGGAGATGTTTAAAAATCGGAGATCTTGATTCGTGTTGGGTATTGAAACTTCAAGGAGGACTGTTCTACTCATCTTGCTAATTAAATCTCAACATGGAGAATCTGCCGTGCAAAAATCCAGGGAGTTTCGTATTCTATTTATTTTTAATTCCTGGATTTATTGTTTTATACTAGTACAAAGTGGATGTTGTATAATTCAAGTGGGGGATGGACATTAGAATGTTTTCTTGTCCTCTCATTTTTTCATAACACTAAAATGCTTAAATTATGCTCAAATTTAAAAAAAAATTAAGCATACTTTTGTGAAATTACATGTTACATAACCCGCACACAATAACCCTTGTTAGATATTGTGAGGATTTAACCTTATATGTTTCTGAATGTTTACCCAAATTCCACAAAATATGAGTGTGTTGGTGATGTTGTAGACTTTAGTACTTGGCTTGGTATATCTATTCAAGATCACAATGATAAGTACTATGGATTTAGATGGGGTAACTTATTTAAACTGGTAAATTTTAGGATTACACCCAAATCACCTTGACATGTTGCTTATTAACTAACTACACTGGTTAGTTAACCCCCGTATAAACCCTTTGTATACTCTCACTTTAAGAGTAAGATACCCCTAGAACAACCCGTAGAGCCAATCCTTTAGGAACTACACCAATTATTTGTTTCGTTACACCTTTACACCTTAGCCTACCCTGTTAGATTAAGTTTATTTTACAGTTGCTAGTTGCTTAAAGTGTAAAGTTTGTATTTCCCGAGTCTTTGTGTCAATTTTGGTACGGTTGGAAGAAATTTGCACATCGCAAATGTGAATGTATATTATAGTCAAAACACATGTATTTTTACTACCATCACAATTATTGGTAAGTCCGAAGAATGAAGAATTATCGAAGGAATTATCCAGAATTATTATGATCGTGAAGATGGTGAAACAACACCGAGTTTCATAGTATAGTGTTAAAAAAATCAAAAAAATTAGAAAAATCGCAATAAAAAAGAGAAGGAAAGTTTGAAGATAATCGTTTCGTAACTATCGAAGGAATTATACGAAGGATCGATTATTCGTTGATACAAATCGATGATATACAGTATTGTATAAAGTGGAAGATATCGTTACTTGCCTTGTAAAGTATGTAAAGTATGGGATGATTGGGAAGTTGACCGTTACGGGAACGCCAACTTAGGTTGTTGTTTTTGATCTATGGTCAAGACGTTGTAAATAGTTGTCTTTATCATGGTAACGGTCGGGAAAAAGTGTCTAGCAACTTGTATTTTAGACTTAATCTATTTGTTTCATAATTTTTATTTAACAACAATTTAATTCTAATAATTAACCATGGGTTTTACGCGAATGAGGATGTGATCGAGCGTGCATGTCTCTTTTGTCGTTACAGCTATGTATGCATGTCTCAGCTGCCTTGTTGGTTTATTACTATTGGTGAAGATTAGAAGATCCATACCCTATATTACTCTACTATTCCTACTCTTTAGCTTATTCGAGGTGGGAGTGAGCAGTCACATGTGTCTATCCCGTCATTACGGGTGTGTATGTGTGGTCTTTGTCGCCCTCCTGGAATATTGGTATCGATAAGGATTAGTTAGAGTAATCAACCCTAAGCCTTCTCATACAAACCCATATTTAATTTTGTAAACTAGTTACTCATTAGCTTTAGCGGTAGAGATGTGTATCCTTGCCAAGCTTATGATAGAATACTCGTCACGGCCGATCAATTGAGCGAATTAGTTACACGTTACCACATAGATTAGTTGAGTGATTTGAGTGTTTTCATCATCCTATTTCATGAGGTGTTTGGTTGTGTACTTGTAATTGATCAAATAAATGCTTTAACGAAAAATATCCTTAGGGATACATTTTTATAGACTTTTAAAGGCTACTTGAGGACAAGTAGGATTCAAGTAGGGGGATATTTGATGACATCAAATAATGTCTATTTTATAGCATCATTTATCCCATGTTATTAACCCGTTTTGTATAATTATTGCAAAGAATTGTTACTTAATCATTTATATTTGAGAATTGCAGTAATTATGGAGTACTTGGTGAATATTAGCAAAAGGCGCGCATTCTGGAGCTTAAATGAAGATATTTTGAAGATTAATGATTCTGACAACCAATACGCCGTATCAATCAAGGAAGATACGGCGTATCCGTACCTGTACTCACCAAAGACCACAAAGGAAAGAAGATCAATACGCCATATCCAGAAGACCAATACGCCGTATTGGAAATATAGTATGTGAATACTCTGAAAGATATCAAACGTGCTCCCTACTCTAAGAAACTCGAATACGCCGTATTCAATCCTTTGGATACGCCGTATCGAACCGACTTCCAGACCCTATAAATACAAAACTCAAAAACGAGTTTTAAGTGTGCTAAAGAATAATCATGATACCTAAACCATAAAAGTCGATTTTTAGAGGAGAAAAAGAGCAGAAGAGGTCTTGCAACGCATTCCAATCCATAGAAGACAACGTGTAATTTCTTATACTTTTGTAATCGTTCAGTTTTTGGTATCATTTGTTAACTCGGTTAGTTTACCTTAGCTAAAGCAATTACTCTTGTATTAAGTATGATGTTTGAAGGCTAATACCTTCGGGTTTTAGCCATTATTATGAAGATCTAAATGTTTGGTTTTGTTTATATCTTGATTGCTTAATTTATCGTTGCATGCTTGTTTATTTTTATCAATTCATACTTGTTTACGTGCTTTTGTATGCGACTTATCATTCAACTGGATCTAGTGATACGGACCAAGTAATCTAGATGCCAGGATAGCTCTCCATATAATAGTTTATGAATCTAGAATCATAGGATCACAAGTATTGTCCTTCTAAAATCGTGCTAAGGATACACTTCTAGCTTAACTAGTTAACGGAAACTGCCTTTGGTTTATTGAACATGTTGACTAGTAGGTGAATCTAAAAATTCAACAAATAATGTTATGATTCTATTAGATAGTTGGACAAGTGGACTACTAGTGTATAAATTGCCATTAACTAGTAAGTGGGTAAAGTTTCTATGAGCTAGGGTTTAACAAGATCACCATTGCTTTAATCCCTAAGATAGATTATAGTCTGGTAATAAGGATGCTTTATGTGGATGCTTTAATTATGACAGAATTAATGTGTCTAGGTCTTAGGATAAAGTCCCGCCTAAGTCTAAGAATGATATGCCTCTTCGAGATAAGCAATCATTACACTGAATAAACAAACCAACTTCTAATCGGATTAATGATGGCTAATGCAGTTTTCTATCATAAGGCTCGACCGCTCTTTTATCTTCTGTTAATTTGCTTATGTGGGTTAAAGTGTCTTTAATTGATTATAGTCACCAACAAACCGTGTCAGTCTCTTAGGCTGAAACCTCTTTTTACCTGTTAGAATTAGGATTAGAACTAACATAGGATTAGCATAAGTTTGAATTAGATTAGAATTAACTTAGATTAGATAAACCAAAATATAAATAAATTGATAGATTTAACCTCGCTTCAAGTGTTTGACACCCTACTTACCACGAATCTACCACCGACAGGGTACACTGCCTGTTAAAGTGTTATTTTTGGTTAAGTCGACAAAATATAAATTTAAAACTTGAACTATCATAAATAAACACCACACAATGACACATCAAATAATCTAGGGGGAGCTCGAGGGTATCAAAGTAGATTGCTTGAAAGTGTTTCAACAATGAAGATTGAAGTATAACTTCACTAGGGATGATGCAAGCTCGCCATTCTAGGGAGAATTAAAGTTTAACTCCAAGGACACTCCCTTTTCGACAACATGGGTGGAAGAGTGTCAACGAAGAAGGATTGGAGGAGGAAGCACACACCTTTTTGTTTCGACAAAAGGGGGAGAAGGAAGTGTAAACAAGTAACTTTAAATTTTACTATGTGTTATGGTTTACATTTTGTCATCATCAAAAAGGGGGAGATTGTTAGTTCAAATATCACGATATTTAAACTAAACAAGTCCTTTGGTTTTAGACAAACAAGTAACTTGTAATACATAACGTAAAATGCGCAAGTTACTCGTGACCACAACTCATCCACGTATACATTCAGCAACACCTCTCGACATCTTGAGTCCACTCATGCTTCAACAAAAGGTACAAATATGTTTGTTATGTTGCATTATGATCAACCCATTTAACAAACTATTAAGAATATTTAAAATACTTTTTAGAGTCATTAAGTATTTTCTTTCACTTAAATAAATAATTTTCAAGTAATCTTTTATTTAACAAGTAATTAATCATATTAGATAATAGGACAAAATTATTAGTGAATAAGGACAAAACTAAATATTCTTGTCTAACCATTTATAGTAATAAATCTTTCATAATCTAACCAAATCAAACATATCTAGCTATTTATGGAAATGTTTCTAGAAGCTTGTACTTAAATATTGTTTAAGTACAATTAGGAGATTTTGTTAAGATTTTTGGTTAACCACTAAAGACAAAATAACGGGCAGATGCACCCAACGGATCCACCAAATACAAGCATGGATCCACCGTAGCTGGATCCGTGGGTTACCCATATTTGAATCAGCTATAAATAGAAGCCAAATGTTTTTATTTAAACCAACCTTTTTCATTACTTTCTCTCTAGTTTTACACACACATTCTCATGTCTTTAAAACCTCACTAACCCATGTTCATAATGCTTTTAACTTTCATTTGTTGCAAGCATGATTCCACCTGATCATCCACACAAGCAAGCTTAGAGATCTTGCCATCCTCATCCACCACTACTACATATATGAAGATCTATCACAACAAGCTAATAGACTTGTCATCTTCATAAACAACATCATGCTTAGTGATCTTGATGTTTTAGATTAGGCTTTTACATCCAATTAACACTTATGTCTTGGATCATCATTATACACATTTGTGTATCATTCATTATACAACAAACTAGATGTTAGTTGGATTATGTGTTTAGGCCATAAAATACAAGGTTTGTTATGTTGGACGATAAAACATAATGGGTTTGGTTGTACCCGAAGAAGGACTTGGTATTTAGCTTAGTACCGGATAAAGTGTAAGTGACGTTGTATGGTTTTCTCTCCCTTAAAGGAACTTGTTAATCTAGTGAAGTAACTCTTGAGTTGGGTACTCGAGGAGTGGAGTAGGGCGAAGAAGAGCTTCGTAGCTGAACCACTATAAATCATCATGTCCGGTTTGCGCTTTCTTATACTTATCGCTTTACATTTATATTTGCCTTTATCACTTTATATTATATTTGCATTGCATCTATGTTTGTGTTATATATTATGTTGTGGTGATATGCTTTACTTGATGCACTTTAGTATATTTATTGTAGTAGAATTATTATGGACATCTTTCGTATTACGTTAAAATTGATTGGTTGTTTGATAAAAAAGTTTTAAGTTTTTAATGGAAACGTATTCACCCTCCCACCCCCTCTACGATTCCACAAACAAGCTAACTCTGGTCACAAAGCTAAGAATGTAGTCTCAATGACTAGATGCTTAGAACTTCTCCATATGGATCTCTTCGGTCCATCCGCCGTACGGAGCTACGGAGGAAACCTCTACACCTTAGTAATAGTAGACGACTATTCTAGGTATACATGGACAAGATTCCTTAGGACAAAGAACGAACCTTTTGTTCAATTTGAAATATTTAGTAGGAAAATACAAAACCAATTAGGATGTTCTATAGTATCAATTAGGACAGACCACGGTAGGGAATTTGATAATGAAGTGCAATTTGGAGAGTTTTGTAATGACAACAGTATTACACATAACTTCTCAGCTCCACGCACTCCACAATCAAATGGCATGGTAGAAAGGGAAAATAGAACACTACAAGAAATAAGTAGAACAATGTTGAATGAACAATCGTTACCACAAAAGTTTTGGTGTAACGCCGTAGATACTTCAACATACATTCTCAACCGAATCCTAATTAGAGCCATCTTAGGTAAAACACCGTATGAAATCCTGAGAGGTAGAAAACCTACTCTTGATTATTTTAGAGTGTTTGGAAGCAAGTGCTTCATTTTAAACAGCAAAGACTACCTTGCTAAGTTTGACTCAAAGTCATACAAAGGTGTCTTTTTAGGTTATTCCCAAAATAGCAAAGCCTACATCATCCTTAACAAACACACCATGAAAATCGAAGAATCACTCAATGTGACATTCAATGAAACTTCTCCACCCTCTAAGACATCACCCTTGGTAGATGATGACTTATATGAAGAAGAAGCAATTAAGGTTACCGAAAAGAAAAACTTAGAAAATGACATTGAGGATGAAACTTTAGAAATTGATGAAGTAGTTAATATTAAGGAGTCTAGGAACCATCCATTAGAAAATGTCATAGGAAACCTTAACCAGAGAACTCTTAGGTCACAAGCCCAAAACCAAAGTAACTTCTTTTGTTTTATATCAACTATAAAACCTAAGAATATGAACGAAGCTTTAAAGGATGAAAGTTAGATAATTGCTTTGCAAGAAGAATTAAAACAATTTGGTGCAAACGATGTTTGGGAGTTCATACCACAACCTAAGAATATGACAATCATAGGTACTAAGTGGGTATTTAGAAATAAATTAGACGAGAACGGTGTTGTTTCTCGAAATAAGGCTAGGTTAGTCGCCCAAAGTTATAATCAACAAGAGGGCATCGATTATGATGAAACTTAAGCCCCAGTTGCTAGATTAGAGTCTATTAGAATACTATTAGCGTATGCTTGCGCATTAGATTTTAAGCTATTCAAAATGGACGTAAAAAGTGAATTCCTGAATGGTTTAATCAATGAGGAGGTATACGTGGCACAACCTCTAGGATTCATTAACTTCAAAAAACCTGATCATGTTTATAAACTCAAGAAAGCTTTGTATGGTCTTAAACAAGCTCCTAAAGCTTGGTATGATAGATTAAAAGCGTTTCTTATTAAACATGAGTACAAAATGGGAATGGTAAATAACACACTTTTTACTAAGAAGAAAAGTTCAAATCTCATCATCATTTAAATATATGTCGACGACATTATATTCCATTCGACTTGTCAAGACATGTGTGATGACTTTGCCAAAATCATGCATGACAAGTTCGAGATAAGCATGATGGGTGAACTTAACTTCTTCCTTGGACTACAAATAAAACAAATGGAAGACGGTATCTTCTTTAATCAATCTATATATATTAAAGAAATGCTTATGAAATTTGGTTTAGAAGATTTTAAACCAATAAAAACTCCCATGTCCTAAGATACTAAACTCACGAAAGATGAAGAGTGTGAGTTGGTAGATAGTACCAAGTATCGAGGCATAATAGGTAGTTTACTCTACCTAACGGCAAGTAGGCCTGATATCATGTTTAGTGTCTGCCTTTGTTCATGCTTCCAAGAGGATCCAAAACCTCTCATCTTGAAGCGGTTAAGTGTATCTTCTGATACATTAAAGGCATTACGCACTTAGGATTACGGTATCCTAAGGGGACAACCAGATAAATCATAGTATATGTCGACTCTAATCATGCGAGAGATTATGTGGACCGAAAGATCACTAGCGGTATTTGTACGTTCGTGAGATGTTGTTTGACATCTTGGTTCTCAAAGAAACAAACCGCTCTTGCTATATCCACGACCGAAGCCGAATACGTAAGCGCCAGAAAGGCATGTCAACAAGCACTATGGATGAAATAAGCTCTCATCGACTATGACATACGACTCGATGACGTCCTGACCTTGTGTGACAACAAAGGCGCGATTGACCTTAGCAAAAACCCGATGCAACACTCGTGAACTAAACACATCAAAATTCGTCACCACTTTCTTCGAGATAATGTCCAGAAAGGACATATCTCTATTGAAAAAGTTTTATCCGTGGACAATATCCTCGAAATTCTCACCAAACCCCTTAAACGTGCATCATTTAACTATATTCGAATTGATTTAGGAATGATGGAACAAATTCCATAAATCGTTCTTCTTTTCTTCTAGTCTCGATTCTAGTCTGTGTTCCATTCTGTGTCGTGACAACTTAATTACTTCATCCAAAGTATTTTAAGCATTTTTAATTGCGAAATGCAAATTAAAACATCACTCCTCCTAAAATGCTTGTCAAAATTTTTGTCTAAAACACCTCCACTAGAGGCGACCCCCATATCATGGGCGGCCCCCTGATTAAATAAGGCGGCCCCCATATTGATATGGGGCCGCCACCAGTCAAGACAAAGGTCTGCATTCCTATTTTTGTTAAACACAAAAACAAACACTCCCTTCCTCTCTAACTGCAGCGATGAAAACCACCAAAAACTTCAAGTTGAAATAATTAACTCTAATTGAAGAACAAATCAACATCAACAATGAATCCTAACATCATAAACATCATCAATTGTAAGTCAATTCATCTATTTTCTTTCAAATTTGAGTTTAGGGTTCATGATGAACACAAAATCAAAAATTGGGGATTTTCATTTTTCTTTTGTTTGTGTGCAATTAGGACTACAATAACACAATGTATAACTAATATGCTTCCCATAGACATAGGATTTTCATAATTAAGTGTGTTTGTCAAAGTTTCTCATTCGCACAAAAACCCCGGTTTTCTTTCAAAATTACTCACATTAGGAACACCATAAAATTGTTTAATGCATTGTTAATACACTCTAAAAATGTTTTTGCATACATACATAATGATCTCATGAACAAAATTTGAAGTACATAATTCATATGTATCTTTCGACATGTTTGGATGAGCAAAATTAAATTAAGGAGCGTTTAGGTTAACTCATAGGTTTTGTTTTAGAGTCGAGTTAACCGTTACTCCATATTTGTTACATATAGGCACACACTAGGCAAAGAGTCCATCATTAACATTATGAGTTCATAATAATAAAACATGGAATTATTCTTCTTTTAGGTAACAATGCCTTGTAAAACTGCCAAAGATCATCAAAACACAAAAAGTTACATTCTTAAAATCTCAAATGAATACACCTCACCTTTAAAAGAGATGTTTAAGAACCTTGAAAGTCGTTGTATTCATGAGGGTCGGGTAGTTTTCTCAGATTTTGATGACATGGTTAATGTTAGATCCATGTTTAGTCATATTGGGTTTGAGTGTCTTCTTGAAATTAATGAACAAATCATTCCTCGTTTCATTCTTGAATTCTATAGTCACTACCGTGTCAACTACACTCTCGAAGGTCAAATGTTAATCGAGTTTGTCATCCAAAACCAATTCTTCTCTTATACAATTAAAGAATTTGGTCAAATTCTTAAAATTCCTTTTAGTGGTCAATGTTCTTTTACAGACAAGTGGTCACTTGACGACTTGAAATATAATGCCCCTACGAGTGGCCCTTATCAAACCAACCATCCTTTCCCCGATGAAATCAAAAACTATGTTCAAAAGGAACAGGATCATTGATGTTGAGGAAAACCAAATTTTAACTTGTGAAATCGTGTTAGTAATGAATACTTGGGTCGAAATCATTCGGGAAAATGTCTTTTGTCTGGGGGGTAACCGGGATCATGTCCATGCGTGTCTTTGTCACATGCTTTATTGTATCGCTAGGTCCGAGCGATATAATCTTGCATATTTTATTGCAAAACGAATGGAGTTTGTCACTAAACAACCTGGGTTAATTCTACCATACGGTATGTTATTATCTCGATTGTTTAAGTATGTCATGTCCGAGAGACCCAAGTTGTTAAACGATCGTTATGTCTTGTACGATCGTGTCATGTATCCTCTTACCGCTCAACAAGAGCAAAAGATTCGAAAGGATTATAGCTCAAGAAGAGGTCACTCTTCAACTTCCTATTCATCCACCTTTGGTCAACCATCCTCTTCTCATCCCATCGATGATGATAATGATGCAAATGACAAAGGGACCTCACGTGCAAGCACTCCTTCTCCTACTTGTTTTTTAATTCATTGACAAATGAGGTTCCTCGAGTCTTTTCTAACCTACCCAACATCAACCCAAACATGGAACCATTCTACACTCGCCAAACCAAAATCCTCAACTAACAACTTCAATTGCGAGATGAGCAACATGGTGGAATAAGGTCAATCGGGAAGGGCATCAAGAACTTATGGAGGAAGAAGAAGAAGTGAGCAATTTGGATAATTTCTATAAGACAATTTAATTTCGCTAGCTACTTAATTATGATTGTTGGTACTTAATCTTTACTATCTATGCTTTGGTACTTAAACTTATAGTATTTAGTAGATCTTTTAGATTTTAGATTGGGCAACGTAACTTGCTTTAGATGATCATTCTATTTTATCGTCCTAAACTTATGTGCATACACTATTGACACTATATGTGTTTCATTATATTTATAAAGTTATGCATGCTTAATTATCTCTTAGTCACATGCCTATAATTGCTTTCCAAATAGATTGTAGAATAGATAGCTTTTAGATTTGAAGATTTTAAAGTATTAGGTGTTTCTTGGGGTCATAAGATTGGCTGCAAAAGAGAAAGCATATGGAAACATTTTCTATATAGGGTTTGAAAATTCGCAAAAACTAGAAAAAAATTCGTCCCTCCAGAGAACGCCCCCCATAAATACCAAGCGGCCCCCTCATATATCTAGGACCGCCACTTATTTTTAGGACTGCCACCAAGAGTCACGAGATTTTTCACTGTGTCTCTCCTAATTTTATAGTGCAGTTGACTATCCTCTCTTTTAGACCCAGCTAGTGTTTCTACATTTTGCAAAACTATTTTTGTATTCTCCTTCTATAACTCTCATGCTTTACCTCTTTAATCCCATTCATCCTAGTAAAATAACTACCTTCACCATGCTCTTCATCATCTTCACCACATTTCTCTTCACCTCCTCTATACTTCCATGGATTCCACTCAAGCCTCTTCATCTAACCCTTCTAAGAAAATCAAACTAACCATCATTCCACCAAGACAACTCTTTGTGGACCTAACTAGTGAAGAAGATGACACTACCACACCTTCTCCTATAACAAAATCCTCCTCTCCATCTCCACTAGATGCACCATCAAAAAATCCATCAACCAAAGATAGATCATCTACCTTTGGCACTACCTCTTCCTCATTTGAGTCAAAACCTCAATCTTCACCTCCTTCCTCTATTGACAAACCCTCTCCTAAACCATCCAATCCTTTATTTGATGATATCATGGATGTTCCTCTAAGACCTTAAAACCCAATTCCACTCCAAAGTCATCTTTCTCTAGATATCACTCTCTCCTTGTCACCAATCACTCCTCTTGATCACATTCTTAATACCCCCTCACCACCTTCACCACAACCACCACCTCAACCACCAACTCTACCTCACCCTTAAAAATCCTTTATGTCACCACATAATGTTTCACCCTACCTTTTGCTAAAAGTTATTTTATATGAATCAAGAATCATCTAGGACTTATGAAGTATTTAGTTTAATAGTATAGTTTGTTTAACCTTGATTCTCATGCATATATCTACCTTATCATGTATGAACTAGTTTTATTATTTCTTTGTATTATAAGCAATATATGGTCCATTGTATGAGTTGCTTTTTATGAGTGAACTATTTTATGGGTGAATTGTATGGATTATTTTGTTAGCTATTTCTTCTCCACATAGCAAACATATAAATTTGTCGTAATCTTGCTACTAGTTAGAAATGTTATCTTGCACTTGTATTTCTAACTCGGTTTTTTAGTAAAACATTATAAGCTCGATCCCTTGGTGCCCCAAACGAGGGGGAGCATCCATCAAGGGGAAGTCTTGGCATCGTTGATTTCTTTCTCTCTATAATTTGACGATAAACCTTTTTGGATTCGACAAAAAGAGGGAGAAATAGATTAAAACTCATTAATAACTTGAAAATTTTATTTTTATACAAAATGAGTTTATATTTTGTCATCATCAAAAAAGGGAAGATTGTTAATACAAATAATGTCTAAAAATGTTATTTATATTTTTCGACCTCTCTACGTTTTGAAGATAATAACATATAAAAACGTTACGATAAAAATAAACGTTTACATGTTATTAATCGTAAACTTCCATTTCTATGCAAATCACTTAAGGTATGTACAAACAATCATTAAACATGATTAGTGATCAAGAAAAAAAAATCTTAACCATTACATTTCTACAAAAGTATTTTTTTCAAAAATAAAAATATTCAAAATATTTTTATTAATAAAAGAAATGTTTTATTTAAATATAAAAATTCAAATTTGGTTTTCCCCTCAAAATGGAAGCTTCTACACCAGATTTAACCTTCCCCACTAAAAGACAAAAATGAGAGTGTCAGTCTAGTGGCGGCCCTCTGATAGGCTTGGCAGCCCTCAGATATATCTAGGACCGCTGGGACCACCACCAAGAGACGTTAGGATTTCTTGTCTATAAATACTGCACTAATCTCAGCAGAAAAACACACCTCATGCATAAAATTTTCATCTATCTTTCTCTCTCTAAAAACTTTTTTCTCTCTCATTAAATCTCTTGATCACTAACATTGTTTAATCTTGTTTCAAGTGATCCAATCTTATCTTCTTCCTCCTTTTATCAAGTGCATGAGAAGAACACTCGTATTTTCCAAGAAACGAAGTGTTATAAATGAGTGATTTCTCCTCTCTTCTTCTAAGATCCAAATCTCTATTTTGATTATCTTTTGTGATTGTGAAAATTGGATAGTGTATAAATCCGATAGTGTAGATCTTGTGATTGGGTAGTGTTTGTGAAGTGGTAGATTGGTTCTAGCTAAGATTAGGACTCGACATTTAGCTTAGTATCGGAAAATAATGTAAGCGACGTGTAAGCGATTTTCTCTGCCTAAAGCGAGCTTGTTGACATAGTGAAATCTCAAGTCGGATACTCAGTGAGTGGAGTAGGGCGAAGAGGAGCTTTATAGCCAAACCACTATAAATCTTGGTGTCTTGGTTTGATCGTTTTTTATCTTATCTCTTTATATTGTTTGTGATTCTTATTTATTGTTTGTATAGTAATTACAAGTAGATAGTTATTTTGATTGGTTCATATTGTTGACTGATTGAACACATACTTGAATCTAAGAATTTTAGAAGTAAACTTTTAAAACCCAATTAGATTGTAAACTATTCAACCCCCCTTCTAGTTTCCACATTTGCTTTCGCAAGAGTCACCCAACTCCACGGGTCCATGCCTGCTACAAGCATCCGATAGGAGATCTGAGTCGGCCTCCCCCGACTCTTCTAACAGCTCTTTTGAAGAATACTAGTAATCTTTGATATTATATAAGAACTAGAGAGATAAGTGGGTTGGAAAGTTTCTAGAAAGAGAAAGTAATATAGAATGGATGATAATATTATTTTGTGTGTTAAATGAGTAATGAAACAACCAACCACCCTCTCCAAGGCATGGAGAGGGTATATATGCTACATATAAGGCCGGCCGTGGGCTTTACTAAGGCTTCCATGGGCCTTGGGCCATATTAGCTTACTAAGTTTAACATATGTTAACCTATGGGCTAAGACTAGTATATATTGGAAGTGACCAATACTTTTCTTGTTCCTAACAATCTCCCCCTAAGGGAGGTCACTCCAATTTACAAAACTTTAAACTTAGCATACTATGCTACATCTTTAGTCTTCAGCTCATAAACCTCATTTCTTGATTTTCCCTTGTGAATATGTTGTAGTAATCTTTGACTTTATGCTCGAGCTTGTTCCTTTATCTTTACTTGTAAGTGGAGATATGATCTTGAGCACTATGAGATCATCAACCAAGCATAATCTCGTTTTGTCATCTTGTGACTTTGTCATCTTATGATCTTGTGACTTATGGACCGACATGCTCATACCATTCTTGATTTGTTAACTTGGAAAGCTTTAATGCTGCATCTTTCTTGAAATTCTTTAACTTTAACACTTCGTCACTTCAAGAAAGACGTTCAGTATCAGAGTAGCGGAAGTCTTGAAATATGTACTTGAGCTTTCATGATGTCTTTATGTTTTGTCGGTCGGGTATGAGTATGTGGTTATGAATCTTGTTAGCCAGCTGGAATCATGTACCTTCACCACCATTTTAAGTATCCTATATTAAAACAGTTAGCAATAAAGAGGGGGGACGAATATGGATTTGTCATTCGCCCGTGTTTGGTTAGAGTAACCTTCGAATCCGTGAGGATCGACCTGTGATCAGATAGATTCAATTTAAGAAGAATCTCCTTGACAGGATTTCCAGCTGAAGTATAGAATCTTTCTAACACATTTGCATTAGATTCATCAAACTCAGCATGTTCTCATTATCGAAACATCTCAAAGCAGACAGCACGATAAGAGTAAACCAGTGAGTTACTATCTCACCGATTGAAATAGAAAAATCGATTTGAAAATCAATCAACGTGTCACTTGCTAAAGTGGTTTTGTGACACATCAAGAGTGTTAATCATTTCAAAAATTCATCATCAATCGTCAATTCATATCCTGGAACATGTTTGATTCTTATATAATCGTACCATCGTTTCTTTCCAGTTGTCACAAGTTTGATTCGTATAGAATTGCACTAGTCACCTACCATGAGCTTGTTTGATGTAGGCTCAAGCAGGATTTCCATCTTCATTGTGACTACTTAAGTATCACTCAGATGTTTTGGCAAAATCACAAGGATAATGCGTAGGACTCTTTATGTTTTGGCAAAATCACATTGTATGAGATAGCAAGCATAATTTTGACACGTGTCCTAATGAGATTTATGGATGATCTCTTTTGGCTCTAGACTCAATAGTGCACTTTTAATTTAGTGATCGGAGGCTGGAGCAGACTGCCACCTTTTCAATACCAACTAACTCGGAGTGAGAAAGTTGATAGAAATGTGTGTAATCTCTGTGAGAAATGAAACAAGAGTCTGTTGAGAGACCTTGAGTGGCTGGGGAGGGTTGAGCTTAGCGTCACTGGGTCCATGACTGTCTTCAATGTCAGACAACACCTTAGTGTTTCCGACAGTTTATGTATTGACCCGGTTTCTGCCTAAGTGTATGGAGGGCTTCTTTCTTTACACCCTTTATCCTTACATTTCTTTTTCATTCTTCAACCCCTTCAATGCTTACCGAGACTTCATAACTAACACCTTGTTGGGTTTGTTCTAGTGTTAGCTCCATCTCAGTCGGCATTATTCCCTATTCTCACTTTTTCTCCTTTTATCATACCTAAGGACTTCTGCACTAACTAGTGGATATCCCTGGGTAGATCCCTCCGGTTCTGGCTGGATCATGGGATTTGAATACCTATGCCTAACCACCTTATATCTCCATAAATTTAAGAACATGGCCGGTCTTTTGGGTATTCCATCACAATCCTTCAAAACCATTGAAAATTCAATCAAAGTGTTTGATATAAATATCAAAAAGATTTACACTTTGAGAGTTTTTCATTATCACTAAAAGCTCCCCCTTAACATGTGCATCATAATCGTAGTACATGTTAAGTGTAGAGTACCTTAAGTCTATTTTATATGATCACAATCCAGTACAATTTATGTCCAGTTTAATCACATTTTCTCCCCTTATCCAAAATGTTAATCCCTTGATATTTTGGATATCATTCGATTAAACGTTCGGGGACAAAATGTTACACAAAACTATTAGGAATATTTTAATGCTCTCCCAGCGGCGCGAGCTTTGAGGGAATATAAGATCTCATTGCTGAGTAGACAAAAATTTTCTGAAAACTTTTTTGAATTTACTAAGAAATTCTTGAAAATTTTGTACTCGAGCACTCCTTAGAATCACCATTAAGTCTACACTATATATATTCACAAGATTATTATGTACGAGGTTTGACCTGAATGATGAGAACATCATATGATAGAATCATATGGTTCTTTTGTCGCAGCCGTAGGTCTCCTTCGTACAATCTCCCACCAACGAACTTTCTAAGCTCCTCATTAACCTTCTTTCTTTCAAGAGGTTGTCAATCTGATCTTTCTCTGTCCAAGCACTCTTCAGTATTGCTTCAACTTTCTTTCCAAGTTACGAAAGTCTTTGCTTCAAACTTCGAGTATGAAACAGATTCAGATACATATGTAACTTGAGCTTGTGTGGTTGGTGATGTCGGTGTTGATGTTGTCTTAGCTTCCCCCTAAACCAGCAATCCTTTCTTGAGTAGATTCAGAACTTTCTTGCAAGCCGCATCAAGCAGTCTTAATGTATAAAGCCCAGATATCCGAAGTACACAATTAACCCTTTCAAGAACTTGATACCGCAACACCAAAGTCAATTAAGTCCTGGATGAGTGCATTTCTCTCTTCAGGATAGTCATGATATAAATTATAACACCAAAGTCAACTAAGTCCCGAATGTCACGATTATTCCCTCTAAGTAGTCGAAATGATAGCACCTAAGTCAACTAAGTCCCAAATGTACTCATTTCTTTCTGCAGAATACTGACTGACTTAAGGAATCATCATACCTATGTGTACCTCTTTTATCAAATATTTCTACTTCTTTTAAGAATAAGCTTAGGGATTGACCGTTTGAGGAAGCATTAATTGAATCAGAAAGAACTTTTCTCACGTTTTAAATAATTATACTCCTAACACTTCCCCCTGGGGACTCAAATGATGCATACTGGCTAATGACGAGATGTCTCTTCCACCATGTGATTGAAATAGTGCACCCGAAAGATTCAAAACAGCCTAAAATCAAAAGAAGCTAACCTTAAAAGACAGAAGAAGCTAACCTCAAAAGAAGGCCAATGACACTATCAAGTATACATCTACTCCTTCCCCCTTGCTGGTTTCGACACGTCATAATCAGCAAAACCTTATACGCATACATATTCGAGATCGTGTTTGAAGAACCAATAAGCTTAAATCTAGTCCGTGAGAATCAATTTAAAGGCTTTTAAAACTATGAAAGTATTTCCAAGCATTCCTAAGTCTTTTACAAACTATGAGGTGTTGGCAATATTGATCGTCTGTAGTTTAAAGTCTGAATTCACTAAGTCTCAACTTGCAAATAAGTCCATAAAGATTTATACAAATGACATCTAAAGCCCTTGTAGTTAATATAAACTAACTCCCATTGAAATTATTATCCGTCATTATTCAAAACTTTATCCGTTTTTTCTATTTAAAGAGCTGTTGTCATTGTTTGAGTGGTCGAATTATCTTTGAAAAATATTTTTGTGATTACTGAAAACACTGATTCATTATGAAGATAACTTTTTACCAATAAAAATAAGATTTCTCTTATTTTAACACATAAGCGCACTGACACGTACATTTATGGTAATACTATCTGAGATAATAGCAAGCCATATGGCATGTTTTGGAAACATTAGAAACTTTTGCTCGAACTTCATTTACAGGCTCGTATCATTGTTAAATGACATTTCTAAGACCGTAAATGTTATTGATTTTCAGAAGACATGCTATTTGAAAACTTCTTTTTGTATTTTTCTCATTTTTTAATTTTGTATTTTATTTTTGAAAAATTTATATAAAAAGAAAAT